>JACEVL010000406.1:1317500-1359249 GCA_020284085.1 Aporrectodea caliginosa
AAGTACCAAGACAATAAGTACCAAGACAATAAGTACCAAGACAATAAGTAATGAGACAAATGTACTATGACAAAATGTATGAAGAGAGACAAAATTTACCTGCCCAAATATAAAATCAGACAATTTAAAAATCGGTTTCAATGTAAAATCAGACAATTCATTGGCCTTTGTAACACATGGGAAATGGACTTAAATGACATTAATATTCAGGACTCGGGCAATGGTTTTCAGGTAAGTAATTGCATCGCATCGGTACGATCATAAGCATCCACCATCGTGGTAA
This sequence comes from Aporrectodea caliginosa, assembly GCA_020284085.1. NCBI lineage: Eukaryota > Metazoa > Annelida > Clitellata > Crassiclitellata > Lumbricidae > Aporrectodea > Aporrectodea caliginosa. The sequence goes on from JACEVL010000406.1 coordinate 1,317,784, forward strand.
GGGCTTCTTTGATGCGGATGTAGCCTATTTCTTTCGTTTCTTGGCTGGAGGCTGACCGGTTGCATGTTGTGCCCTGTTGGTGCCTGCACTACAACATCGTCTTTGGTATGTAATCCGGATTGACATGTTCGCTCTTCACAAACCCAAATCTCTTTGCCGTTTGCCCCATTTCGCTTCTTAGTAAACAAGAATTCACCGAGTACTAACTTTCTATTGCCCTTTTGCGAAACGATAAACGTAGCCATTTTGTAAGAGTCATGAACGTCAACTGAAGACTACAACACAATATACACAATATAGAGAAGGGATGGACTAAGTAATAAACATCTGTACAACACAGTCGAGAAGGGATTGTCTTCATAGTCCTACATGCTTGGCCTAGATATGCTGGTACATTATGTCTGGTCTATTTTGTCCTGGTAGTCATTGACGTGGTACTTGTTGTCGCGGTACATTATGTCTTGGTACACTGTGTCTTGTAGATTTTGACGTGGTACATTTTGTCTGGTACCTTTTGACCTGGTACTTTTCGTCTTGGTACATTATGTCTTGCTCCCTTTAAAAGGGCTGGGATAGTAAGATCAGATCGTGGAACGAGAGCCAAGTGTCGAATGGCAAATTATTGCAGTTTTAATGGCCTAATCCCCAGTGATGATGATATTCTGCAATATTTCAAACCGACAAACGCAGTATAATTACAATTCAGTATGAACGGATGATTATAAGATGTTATAGGAGTCGAATTTAACTGCATACGACAGCCATGCAAGGCGCCCATCACGTCCTACATCTCATTAAACCAACGCCATCTGGCGAATGATAGGCTGAGTGTACCTTAGGAAGGGTTGCGGGAAGAGATCCCGCTTCCTAATGCTCTTCATGCCAGTGATGCAATCACTACTCTACGGACCCCGCTCAGATGGCAACCTATTGCAGTTTTAATTGCCTAAGACCTCATAATCGCCAATGTCAACGTTTTGTAGTCTTATAAGGGTGGCTGAAAAGAAACTGAAAATGTTTGAGAAACCAGACAGAATCGGTAAATATCAGTGTACGCTGATAAATTCTATAGTGCCAATGTCAATGTCATAATAATAAAGAGATCAGTCGACGGTCGCTATTGTGTAGAATCGTTGTACATTACAAATTCCAGGGTAGGCCTAAGTCCGGTCGAAAGCCAAGAAGGAGGAAATGTGTTCAGGAAAAGAGGAGCTTTTAGTTGGGATCCGGTCAAAATAGTCGCAAAGAGCTAATTTTTGCCGAATGACAGTTCCAGAGTCTTGTTATTACAGAGTCTTGTCATTAGCAAGACTCCGCCCCACTGCATCACCTGACTACGAAGGCGATTGCTTACTTCATTCTAGACAATGGGGTCTCTCTAGTGAAACAAGTGATTGTGTGATCTCTAATGAATTCTCTATCAGTGCGATGGGTGGATGTATGCGCGCTGGTGTAGCCGAACAGACCGAGAACAGACATAGGCTACAGACACAGACAGACAGCAACAGACCGAGAACAAACATACAGACGTGCACTAGATTTGAGATACAGAAACAGACAGAGATACAGAAACAGACAGACATAGAGCTTTTTAGCTAACAATAATATATCTTCATAGCATAAAATTTTTTTAAGAAGCTATAAATGTGAAACACAGGGACATTGTCACGCTGACCATAGGCCTACTGGTTGAGTAACGGGTTCAACTGCGATCTGCCACTGATTACAATCTAGTACGATCGGAGAAAGTCACCGGATCTAGAGCAAGGACATTCACCATAATTATCTGGTCCAACATGATTGATTGATATCTTTATTGTAACAGCAGCAGGGAACAAATTACAGAATAAATACTTCTATATATAACTAAACAGCAAGCTACTGCACAACATGCAGCCTGAATAGTTAAAAGTAAAGGAAATGTTCTGCCAGTTGCATTAGGAATCATGGGAAAACGCTCCGACGTTTTTAAAGGATTTTGAAGACTCAAATGGCATATGATATAGCAGCTGATTAATTAAGCTCATTTGTAACGCGTTTAGTCACATTTCTGAACTTCACAAATCGACATTTAATAAAACTCAAAAGAAATTGTTCAGCACTATTATATTAGGGACTAAGTTTAGATCTGCGGGATAAGGTACTGGGTTGCTGTTATATCAAAGTAGCCTACAATAGGTCTGATTAGGCTAGTTTATTGTTCACGTTGTTTTAACATTGTTTTATCATCGATCGCATACGAATGTAGAACCTTTGCTATAATGATAATTCCGCATATATCCTATATATGCGGAATTATCACTATTTCGTTTGTCAAGTAACTATAATTACCCCGGTAGTAAAGTTCTATTGCATCAGTGTGTAATTCACAAAACATCAACTGATGACATGCCAAAACCAAGCCCTAACCAGGTCAACATCGTTCAGTCAAGCAATATTAATAAATCAATCAATCAATCAATCAATCAAAATCCAAACAACCAACCAATCAATCAAACAAAGCGAAATAAAACTAAAACCCAAAGATAATACATTCATACAAGATGATTTAGCCTATAGGGGTCATAAAATTACAGGACCCTGGCTATATCTGGGGCCGAGGTGCGTTACGCTAAAAACCAAAAGGGGTCAGATTGACCCCTGCGGTGCTTCTAGTGTTAAAGGTCTGCTTAGGCAAGTGTATTGTTCGCAGTGTTTTAACTGTTTTATCGAGTGCATACGAATGTAGAACATTTGCTTTGGGCGAAATTGTCTTTATTTGATTTGTTTGCTGTAATAAACGGTATCAATCGATCAATCAATCAATCAATCAATCAATCAATCAATCAAACAAAACGAAGCGAAATAAAACTTAAACCCAACAGATATTCGCACAAGAGGAGAAGATTCATATGGGGCCTATTCGGGTGAGAAATATTTGACCGTTCACTGTTGTAGGCAGTTTATTGCGGATCTATCTTCCACCCTCAGCCGTTCATGAATGTTACATTTCTAGGACTCGTAACTGGTTAACGACGACAAATAAACGTGGAACAAACTTTATTTGTTAGAACAGTTCAACCTTAAAAGCATCGTTACAATCTGCACTGACTATGTGTGAAATTATCATTGCAATTAGGCCTACTTTGTGATAGCATTTACGGAACACTAACAGCGTGAGAGTAAGACAGCGTAAAACTTGAATTGAATGAAAACACGGACAAAGTTACAGTAGATATACAAAATGTGCAATAAAGAAAAACTGCTCAACAGAGTCAAAGTGCTTATAACTAGTCATAAGAATTATAGGACTACCTAAAATTGAACTGAAAGTGTCACGAACACGCAAAACAAAAGTAGGATCTTTCAATATGTCCAGTCCCGAGAATAATACTCATTTTTACTGTACTAAAAGTCTTACTTTGAATACAAAACTGAAATGCATGAATTCGTTCGTGCGCATCGTCATAGATTGAGTGCTCAACACTTCCATTTTAATTCTTTGTTCATCAACGTCAACAGCTTCAAATATTTCAGGTAATATCTGGTTGAGACATTTTCTGTTTCTTTGTCGACTCGAAGATCGCTGAAAATGCTCTTTCATAAACTTGACAGATAATCGTTTCTCTCCATATATAGGATTCACTCGTGTATTTCTGACGAAGCGAATAAATGTTAACTGAAAATATGTTATAAAATCGCGTGAGAATGTTTTCTGATATAACAGGAAACCGTTTGACTTTTCGCAAGTATACGGTTTCCAGCAACATTTTGCAGACTGTAAACTTTGGAAAATGGTTTTACAAACTCGAGCCAGACACGGGGTGGGTTTTCTCATGACGTCTCAAACTTGAAGAGCATGAGAACGTTTTCTGACATATCTGGCAAAGATATGGTTTCTCACCGGTATGTGTTCTCGTGTGCCTATTTAGATAACCCTTATCATTAGTTTTAAATTCGCATAATTGGCAGTGGAATGGTTTCTCTCCAGTATGATTTTTTGCATGACTTTTGAGATGAGAAGAATTGATAAACCGTTTCTGACATATCTGGCAAAGGTATGGTTTCACTCCAGGATGTGTTCTCGTGTGCACATTTAGATGACCTTTATCATTAGTTTTAAATTCGCATAATTGGCAGTGGTATGGTTTCTCTCCAGTATGAATTCGTGCATGACGTTTAAGATTACAAGATTGGATAAACCGTTTTTGACAGGTCAGGCATTGGTATGGTTTTTCTCCAGTATGTGTTCGACCATGATCTAGTAGGTGAGAAGATCTGTAATAACTACTTTTACATATCTGACATTGGTATGGTCGCTCTCCAGTGTGAATTCTAACATGAATGTGCAGCGATGAAGATGTGTAAAATGTTTTTTTACAAAGAATACACAAAAATTGTTTGTCTTCATGGTGGATTTTTTCATGATTTTTCAGACCTGAATGTGATGAGAATGTTTTTTGACATACCCGGCAAAGGTATGGTTTTTCTCCAGTATGTTTTCGCATATGAATCTTTCGACAACTTTCATACTTAGATTTAAACTCACATAACTGACATTGGTATGGTTTCTCTCCGGTATGAGATTTTGAATGACCAGTTAGACTTGAAGATGTGGAAAAACGTTTTTTACATTCTTGGCATTGGTAAGGCATCTCTCCAGTGTGGATTCTTGCATGTATCCTTAGATATGAAGGCCGAGAAAAACGTGTTTGACATACTACGCATTTGTTAGATTTCTCTCCGGTATGAATTCTTTCATGAATTTTTAGACATGATGATCGTGAAAAACGTTTCTGACATATTTGGCAAATGTAAGATTTCTCTCCTGTATGAATTCTTGCATGAACTGTTTGACTTGAAGATGTGGAAAAACACTTTTGACATATTTGGCATTGGTAGGGCATCTCTCCGGTGTGAATTCTTGCATGGATCCTTAGATATGAAGGCTGAGAAAAACGTTTTTGACATACTAGACATTGGTAAGATTTCTCTCCGGCAAGAATTCTTCTATGCGTTCTAGTGTGTGTTTGCAGACTCGAAGAGTATGGGAATGATTTCTCACATACCGGACAAAGATGTGTTTTTTTCCAGTATGGATTTCTCATATGCTTCTGTTGGTCGAAGATGTGCGTATATATTTCTCCGCAAAAATCGCATTCGTGTTTCTTTGCTTTAGAATAGCTTTTCTTGTTTTCCATCGTATCCAGCAAAAAATGATTTCTGACATAGGTGGGAACTTTCTGTGTTTTCCAGTGTTGCATTTCCGATGGAATATGCTGATGAATCCTTCAAAGAAATGCTTTTCGACATCACTAACGGTTATGAATTGTCTGAGTTTGTCCTTCACCTATGATTTTTGCACAAAGCCATAGTTCAAAACTATATACTTCTTGTAAGTTCCTGCGGACTGAAATGATGGCTCATACTTGCCATTTTGTTTGCCTTTCAGTATTTAGCTTAGTAAGCAGCCAGTAGAAATCTAAAACAGCATCGTAGTCGTAATATAAAAGACACACATGGGAGCCAGAATCATAATTCCGCCAGCTCGATCGTCTAAGACAAATATCAATTTGGAAAGACAATTGCAAGAAACACATTGAATATGAATATAACTTACTGTCCGTATTCTAAATAGTCTATCGACACTATGGTTAATTCGTGGTATGCTACTCAATATTCATTACTAGAATTAAAACGCGTTAAAATCGTGCAGCTTGATTCAATGCTGCCGATTGTGTTTAGCAGGTCTGAGTGGCTGAAGCAAAATTAAACCACAAGAAGATGCATGATGGAGAAATTATAGTTTCCAAAAGATATTGACGATATCCAAAAATTCCCAAGCCCACATATCACAAGTCCACAAGTCCACATCATTAACCTCAAAAGGCTAAGACTTTCCATCTCGCGCGAGTTGATTTGACGAAAAGAATTCCGCGCTAAATAGAAGTTGGATTGATGACAATTATTTTAGCTTAAACAGAAGTGGGATTGATGAAAATAATCTTGCTTAAATAGAAGCTGGATTCATTTATCATGAAAATCAATGAAATAATTTTGAATTTGATTTTTGAATTTCTACATTGGCCAGAACAGGTTTTAGGTCACAATCATTAAACAACAAGTAGGAGTGCAACTGGAGCCAAGAAAAGCCAATAGCTCATACTAAGCTTGACCCCTCTTTCTTGATTATTATTTGTAAATGTATTTGATACTTAATTATAACTTAAATAGGACATAAATAATAGCAAAAGTAGTAACAATAATACCAATAACAGCATTACTGCACCAGGATAATGCCAATATCAATAATGACCAATAATAAACTTAATAAAAGTTAGAAGATTATTAAAGTAATGCTAACACATTAGATGCAAAGTATGGTATAGTTAAAGAGAGGTGAGCAGATACAAGTATATTGACCAAAAAGGTACACATCAACATTCGAATATTTTAAACACAATACCTCTATTATTTTTAATAAAATATGCTAAAATACAATTCTACCAGCACTATCAATAAAATACGTTAAAGTGCATGGCAAGCTTATAGAATCGGGGGTTATAGAATCGGGGCTGAAGGATATAGTGCGTAAGTTTACTGGCTTCGTGAGTGTCGGTTAGGGTCAGGTTATGCGTCGTGAGTGTCTGTTAGGGTCAGAGTTAGGGCTAGTGTCGTCAGTAGAAAACCTGGTACCGTCCGGAATCCGCGCAGCATACCCAAAGATATTGTATAAATCCCTCATCCCCTGATACTATAAGTTTGCCAAATGCAGTTTTACCGATTATCGAAATTTTTAATGGTGTCACGACAACTCGTCGAACGACATTTCGTCTACGACACTTCGTCGAGCGACAATTCGTCGAACGACATTTCGTCTACTAAGTTATTTCATATTGACACTTTAAAATGGAAGCTGGATTGATGAAAAAAACTGTTTCCCGAAATGGAAGTGGGATTGATGAAAACATTCCTGTGTCAAAATAGAAGCTGAATTGATCGAAATAATTTTTCACGTAAAAATAAGCTGGAAATCAAACTGGATGCATGGATGAAAATAGGTTTCCATTCAACAGAAGCTGGATTGATGAAAATAATCTTGTCAGTAATTATAAGCTGGATTCCTGACAATATATAGCACGTTTTAGCGAAACTATAAGAAAGCGGCCTCTGTTGATTAGCCGTAATGGATAAAGATACACTAGTAGACGAAATGTCGTTAGACGAATTGTCGTAGACGAAGTGTCGTTATACGAAATGTCGTTCGACGAGTTGTCGCGGAACCATTTTTAATATGGGTAAGATATTTATGAAGATTACTCTTAAGCAAGCATAGATATTGACGAACTAAACGAACGACGGATATGCAAATGCCACAATGTGAAATGAAGTCCGCTAGTTTTGAGACTTTGCAGTTTACACTGATAATTTTTATAAGGGGGCATTCTAAAGAAATGGAAAAGCAATTAAAAATTGTGAAAATTGATTGATAATCGATTATTTACATGAATTAATTTGAAAAAGTAGATTTTGTAACCTTACCTCTTGGACTAGGTCGCTGATAATAGTGACGTCATCATTTTGTGCTCACTACGTTACAAGGAGTTTATATCGTATTATAGGAGGTGTCAACTTCAATTTGAGTGAATGATTGATCGATTGATTGTCTTGATTGCCATACAATCACACTTTTAGAAACCGTTATCATCGTCTGATAACGTTGAGCGTCAAAATAGGGTATTTATTTTAAAATTGGCTGGTGAATGCGATCTAACATAACATTTGGATAGCGCGTCGTATCTGCCTCTCAGAGGCGCTGTGCACTAGTTGTAATCGTAATCGTAATTGCAGTCGTAGTTGTAATCATAATCGTAATTGTAAACTCCGAATTTCAAAAGCGATATTCTACGGCTAAGGGCATCTCACTAATAGCTGGGTAGCCTACACAGCAGGGTGGATTGAAAATATTTTTTGAGCAAACGTTGTGTAATAGGCCTAGTGATCAAAAGTTGCCAGCATGTTTTCTGATTGTTGCCTTGAAATCCTTGTAAGAAATCCGTTCTTCTGTTCGTCCGTCCTTCTGCCCGTCCTCTCTTTGGCCGTTTTACCGTTTGTCCTTCCGTCGATTCTTCCGTCTGTCTTTCCCACTTTCTCTCCTTTCGTCCTTCCTTCTGTCCGTAGACGCCTGTCCGCCGTCCAACTTTCCGTTATTATGTCCGTCATTCTGTCTCCCGTCCTTATGTCCGTTCGTCCTTCTGTCTGAAGACGACTGTCCCTAAGTCAATCCTAACGTCCGTGCTTCCTTCAGTCCTCATGTCCTTCCGTCTGTCCTATTGCACTTCCTGTTTTGACGCCTATCTCTTATGGTTCGACTGCAATCGAACGCTTAAAATTAATAGATGTTTAGGCCTATGTGGCGCTTAGCTTAATTTAGGGTTCTTTCTGTTGCGATTTTTATTATTTTGGATCTGGTAGTAGTCTGTCTCTCTGTCGGTGACCGTCATTCGCGGCTTGTGTCTCTATGTCTCTTCGTATGTCTCTTGGCATCTACCTCTCACATTTCTCATTCAGTTTAAAATTACTCTCGACGTTTCAATCTGTCTCGATTATCTGTCCACCTTTGTGTAGGTCCCCTACATGCATTTATCGATTGCCTGTTTAGATACATTTGTCAGTGATGGACAATTATAGTTAACTAAGAAGTTGAAAACTTTTAGTTAAACTTAATTTTTTTTAATTAAGGATGAAGTTTAGGCTAACTGCATATAATAGCTTAGTTAAAACAAAAATTTAACGAATATTTTTAATTACTAGGCCTAACTGAAACGTTTAGGCCTAACTAAAGTAATCAGCAACTAGGTAACTATCTTCCGCAATGATTGTCATGAGTAGGCCTAACTGGTTTTATTACTCAAAGTCAAGTGAACTGCATTGAATTGCATGATGCATCATCGTTTGCATTAGCAAAGTTCTGTGAACTGTAGTAGGACTGACATATATATATATATAGCGCCTGTCATTGACGCTGTGCATTGTTACCGTTCACTTAACCTCTGTTATAGTGAAGATGTTTGTAAAATAGAGTTTGTTAAAAAGTTTTATAAAGTTTAACTAACTCTTTTTAGTTTAGTTAACATATTTACAATATCAGTTGCCAACTTTAGTTAAACTGTTTGATATTAATTGAAAAATAGTTGAAGTTTACCTACAAAAATTTTTTTTAGTGCCCATCAGTGGTACCTCTTTGGTGGAACAGATAAATGTATGATTGTCCATTAGTGTGACAGGTGGATGTCTGTACGCTAGTGTAAACGAACAGACAGGAATAGACAAACATATAGAAACAGACAGAGCTACAGGGACAGACAGATTACAATATAACTTCACAACATCATACATATTTTAATAATGTGTAGTAGGTTACAGACAGGAAGAGACAAACATACAGCTCAAGCTGCTCAACACAATATAACTAAACATAATTAAACACCGGCTATTTTTACAAAATTTTATACATACAGTTACAGGGACATCGTCACACACTGACCTAATTGGTTGCGGTACAGTCTCAGCGGCGATTTGCCGTTGATCACAAACTAGAGTAAGCCAGATGAATCAGAGCAAGGACAAGCGCAGTTACGGGATCAACATGCAGGTTGAATAGTTAGTTCAAAGTGAAGGAAATGAATGTTCTGCCAGTTGAGCTTCGGGATTCTGATATATCGCACGAGCGTTTTAAAAAGATTTTGAGGACTCATTTGTTTATGACATCTTTTTAGCAGCTGCTTAAGCGCATTAAGATGTGCTTAATTACGTATTTGAAACTTCACAAATCTACTTATAACAGAATCAAAATCACTAAGCAATTGTTGAACACTATTATTTTAAGTTTAGATGTGTGAGATAAGGTACTGAGTTGTTACTGGTTGTCCATCAAAGTACAATAGGTCTGCTTAGGCTCGTATAGACTTATTGTTCACGGTGTTTTTACTGCTTTATCGGGCGCATACGAATGTAGAACCTTTGCTACAGGCGAAATTATCATTATTTGATTTGTGTGGTGTTTCAATAAACAGTATCAATCAATCAATCAAAATGAAACGAAATAAAACTTAGACACAAATATAATAAATGGAGCTGATTAGTAGGGTCAAATATTTCGATATTTCTCTATGCCGTGCATAATTGACTGCGGATCACTCTTTCGCCCTCAGTGGTAGGCTTATTATTTCTAACATTCATTACTGGTTAATAACGTACTACGATTAATTAAATAGAATAATACCCCGAAAGAAGGTGGAGTGCAAATTTGGTAAACGATGACAAAGATCGAACAAACTTTAATTGCTAAAACATTTCAAACTTAACAGCATCGCTACCATCAGCACGGACTATGCGTGAAATTATCGTAACAATTACTACTTGTGACTGCATTTACGGAACGGTAACAGCGTCAGAGTAGGCCTACGACTTTAAAACTTGAACTGAGTGTAAACACGAACAAAGTTACAGTAGATCATGTGAAGACTACACAAGCAATAACAAAAATAGTTCGATAGAGTTAAAAGCTTATATCTAGACATAAGAATTATAGCCTTAAATTTAACTGAAAAGTTGAACTAAAGCAGGATCCTACATTACTATGTCAGTCCTAATGTACTATCTAGTGTAATCTTTTACTTTGAATACAAAACTGAAGTGCATGAATTCGTTCGTGCATATCGTCATAGACTGAGTGCGCAACACTTCTATTTTTGTTTATTTTCTCTCAAGTATCCATTGCAACACAATTTTGCAGACTCTGTACTTTTGTAACAAACCATTCTGACACGGAGTGGGTTTTTTCATGATGTCTCAGACCTGAAGAGCACGAGAAAGTTTTCTGACAAATCTTTCAAAGGTATGTTTCTCCAGTATGTGTTCTAGTGTGCCTCTTTAGATTACCTATTATTAGTTTTAAACTCACATAATTGGCAGTGGTATGGTTTCTCTCCAGTATGAATCCTTGCATGACTTTTGAGATGTGAAGATTGGATAAACCGTTTTTGACATGTTTGGCATTGGTATGGTTTTTCTCCAGTATGGGTTCGAACATGTTCGTATGAGAAGATCGGTAACAACTCTTTTTGCATATCTGACATTGGTATGGTCTCTTCCAGTATGGATTCTAACATGAATTTGTAGAGTTGAAGATGTGGAAAATGTTTTTTTACAATGAATACACAGAAACCGTTTCTCTTCAGGGTGAGTTTTTTCATGATTTCTCATACCTGAACTGCTTGAGAATGTTTTCTGACATACCCGGCAAAGGTATGGCTTCTCTCCGGAATGCTTTCTCGAATGAATCTTTAGATCACTTTGGGTCTTAGTTTTCAACTCACATATCTGGCATTTGTAGGGTTTCTCTCCGGTATGAATTCTTGCATGGCGTGTTAGAGTTGAAGATTGGGAAAAACGTTTTTGACATTTTTGGCATTTGTAAGGCATTCTCTCCAGTGTGGATTCTGGCATGATATTTTAGACTGGAAAGCCGAGAAAACTTTTTGACACATTTGGCATTGGTAAGATTTCTCTCCAGTATGAATTCTTGCATGAAGTCTTAGAGTTGAAGATTCGGATAAACGCTTTTGACATATTTGGCATTGGTAAGGCATCTCTCCGGTATGGATTCTTGCATGACGTTCGCAGATTTGAAGATTGGGAAAAACTCTTTTGACATATCTGGCATTGGTATGGTTTCTCTCCAGTATGGATTCTTGCATGAATTTTAGACGATGAAGAAGATAGAAAAAAGTTTTTGACATATTTGGCATTGGTATGGTTTTTCTCCAGTATGGGTTCGAACATGATCTCGCAGGTGAGAAGATCGGTAACAACTCTTTTTGCATATCTGACATTGGTATGGTCTCTCTCCAGTATGGATTCTAACATGAATTTGTAGAGTTGAAGATGTGGAAAATATTTTTTTACAATGAATACACAGAAATGTGTTTCTCTTCAGGGTGAGTTTTTTCATGATTTCTCATACCTGAACTGCTTGAGAATGTTTTCTGACATACCCGGCAAAGGTATGGTTTCTCTCCGGAATGCTTTCTCAAATGAATTTTTAGATGACTTTGGTCTTAGTTTTCAACTCACATATCTGGCATTTGTAAGGTTTCAGTCCGGTATGAATTCTTGCATGGCGTGTTAGAGTTGAAGATTGGGAAAAACGCTTTTGACATTTTTGGCATTTGTAAGGCATTTCTCCAGTGTGGATTCTTGCATGATATTTTAGACTGGAAGATTGAGAAAAACTTTTTTGACACATTTGGCATTGGTAAGATTTCTCTCCTGTATGAATTCTTGCATGAAGTCTTAGAGTTGAAGTATCTGAGAAAAACGCTTTTGACATATTTGGCATTGGTAAGGCATCTCTCCGGTATGGATTCTTGCATGACGTGCTAGACTTGAAGATTGGGAAAAACGTCGTTGACATATTTGGCATTGGTAAGGCATCTCTCCAGTATGGATTCTTGCATGAATTGTTAGACGGGAAGAGATAGAAAAAAGTTTTTGACATATTTGGCATTGGTAAGATTTTTCTCCAGGATGGATTCTAATATGGTTCTGCAGCTGGGCACTTTCTATCTTTTCTTGTGTTGCATTTACGATGGAATATCCTAATGAATGTTTGAAAGAAATGCTTTTCGACATCATGATTATAAAGTAACAGAGTTTGTGCTTCAGATATGATTTTTACACATAGCTAGAGTTGAAAACTCTTAAACTCTTGTAAGTTTCTGTGGACTGATATTATTGTCCTAGCCCGCCATTTGTTTGCTTTCTTCAGCAAGTTCTCTAAGAATTCAGTAAATTTAAAGTACATTTTCTTTTATCTTGCATTTAATTATTCATTTTATTAACCTAAAATAAAAAGCATCATAGTCATAATATAAAAGGCATAATATAATTATGGGAGACAGAATCAGAATTCCAATATCAATTTGCAAAGATAATTACAAGAAACACATTGAACATGAACAGTCTACAGTGTTCCACTATCTCAAGTGTTCCTTGCACACTGTTTTCAAACGAATGACCATGTACTGTAAAGGTCTAAGACATTTTCGCCCCGGACATTCCCCCGGACATTTCCATCCGAAATTGGACTGATAAAAATAATTCTTTACTTTAACAGAAGATGGATTGATGAAAGAAATTCTTTTCCTTAAATATAAGCTGGATTGGTGAAACAGATTATAATTATGCTTCAATAGAAATTGGACTGATGAAAGAAATTCTTTACTTATTGATGAAAGAAGGTCTTTGTTTCAGAAGAAGTTGGATTAATGATAGGTACCATGAACAATGGTAGAGTTATCTACTTAATTACTGTTCGGAGGGGAAGGGAATGTCCGGGAGGAAATGACCGGGGGCAAATTTCCGAATACCGTACTTTAACATGTGAAAAATTACAGTTAGCTGATTTTACAAAAGAACCATAGAGTATATGATTTTGGGTAAAAGTGCATTTTAGCGTACTTAACTCATGATGTTTACGGCCGAGTATTTCAGCGTATTTTATTATTTATCTTATGTATCTACGTAAATGGAAGCTGGATTGCTATAAAATAATTGTTTGCCAAAATGGAAGTTGGACGGATGAAACTAGTTATTTGCTAAAAGAGTTGATGAAAAAGCGTGCATTTTAGCGTTGCAAATGAGTCGCCATTGCATGGCGAGTCAGCGTTGGTCGAATGCAAGCTGGATTGACGAAAAGAATTCTTGCTAAATAGAAGTGGATTGATGATAATAATTTTAGTCAACGTAGAAGTGGGATTGTTGAAAAGAATATTGCTTAAATAGAAGCTGGATTCATTACAGTTATGAAAATCATTGAAATAATTAAATACGCTAAAAATACAAGCCTATCAATTATTAAGGATAAATCTTCTGCGGCGGAAGATACCGCCACAATATAAGCGAAAATTTTACTTCTGCGGCTGTAACCTTTTGCGCATGTGTCACGCATGCGCCGCACTTGCAACTTGAAAACATCTTAAAATGGCGGACTTGTGGATAGTACAAACCTTTCGCCGAGATTTATCCTTGCTCAAATGCGTTACTTCCTATATATTGGCGTCGTGAGGGTCGGTTAGGGTCAGGTTAGGCGTCGTGAGTGTCGGTTATGGTCAGGGTTACGGTCGTTTTTAGATAAAATGTGAAAAAAAATTCTGCCGCATAATAAGTTTTCGCGGGTTGTGTGGCGGCATTCTCCGCCGCAGAAGTAAGTTTTCGCGGGTTGCGTGGCGGAATTTCCGCCGCAGAAGCACCACGCAACAATTAAATACTCTAAAATGCACTTTAACCGGATTTTTTTAATTTAACTACTTTTCTTCGTTTCACAACCCGTTAAAACGTAATAGAACTTTGTGAATAAACGACATGATTGTCTAGAAAGCTGATGGTCAATAACCCTTACTTTATTTTGATTTAATTGCTATTCCATGCGTCCCAGGCCGCATGACTGAATTGTCTCACAGGCTGAAAACTTACTGAGAAAAACGTGTTTAACAAGAATGCTTTATAATGCGCAATTTCATATAAACCAAAGTGCGGTTATGCAGTTGGATAAATAAAGAATATGCTTACTTGCTTGCTTACGTAGGCAGCCTACATATTGACGAACTAAACGAACGACGGATATGCAAACGCCACAATAATTGACTAATTGCGGTCCGCTAATTGTGAGACTTTACACTGATAATAATAACTAAAACGGATCATTCTACTGAAGCAGAAAAGCAATTTCAAATTGCAAAGACTGATTGATAATCGACGACTAATCTCAATTAATTTTTAAACAGTAGATTTTTAACGTTACCTGGTATGCCAAGTCATCGATAAGTGACGTAATCATTGTTTGTGCTCATCAAGTAAGCAAGGAGTTTATATCTTACCATAGGAGGTGTCAAATTCACTCTTGCTGCAGTTTTACAGTTGGATATCAGAAGTGATTTTATATTCAAAAACATTTAACACACCCGACAGGCTTTGACAGATTTGTTCGAATTTTAAGAATAATATACTTGTGAAAATCTGAGTCCAGTTGCCAGATTAATAAAGGCTAGTTTATTATGTCCCTTAAATAACTATAATGTCATTTTAGAAATTATCATTTGGAAATCATTGATAGAAACATTAGTTAAGTCGCGTATTAGAACGTATCATTTTTAGTCATTATTGTACACATGATATAAATATAGTTATCTACAGATTGAATTATTACAAATAACCTGAACCCTTAAATGCTAATAAAATAATCTTACACTTTGACACCACATCACGAACTTTTGCAAATCATGTTTGAAGTTTCTATCATATCAGTGCTATAGGCCTACGTCACACAAGTTCTACTCTTAGCCTACTTGATCTCTTGTCTTCTCTCGCCTGGAGTACGCCAACTCGGTCTTGGTAATCAGTATGCTTTTCGGCCGACCGGTTCTACCACAGCTGCGCTCATATCCTTAACACATCAACTCTGAAATGCTACAAGAAAGCCCTTTTGTTCACCTGATAGCCCTGGACTTCTCAAAGGCGTTTGATACAGTGAGGCATGCATATCTGGCAGAGCAGCTCGCTGCACTACCCATCCCTGACAACGTATACAATTGGATCATAGCCCTTCTCAGTAACCGCCAACACTGCACAAAATTCCTTGGAACAATCTCCGATGCCATTGAAATCAACGCCAGCATAGTTCAGGGATCAGGTCTGGGACCGGGTAACTTCGCAACAGCCATATCAAAACTAAAGACACTCCACCCTCGCAATAGACTGTTAAAGTATGCTGACGACAGCTACCTCCTGGTTCCTGCTGAAAATAGCGGTACGATTACGTCTGAGGTTGACCATATCTCGGCATGGGCCTTTGAATGCAATCTGAAGTTGAACCAACATAAGCTTCAGGAGATGATTGTGCACCGACCCAGATCGAAGCTTGACAACATACATCTAACAGGTGCCAAGTCGGGATTCAAAAGGGTGGAAAGTATGAATATTTTAGGAGTCACCCTCACTGGTAAATTTGACTTTGATAAACACATAGACAACATCTATAGGAGAGCAAGGCAGTCACTTTATGCACCCCGTGTTCTTGCTGCCCACGGGTTATCGGGATCATCACTCCACGACGTTGTCCGTGCGACTACTCTTACCAGGATGTTGTATGCCTCTCCGGCATGGTGGGGGTTTGTGGGTCAGGACGGGCGAACACGGCTACAGGCGCTGCTGCGGCGACTGGTCCGGCTACGATACCTGCCCGAAAACAACCCAAGTTTCGAACAACTATGTCAGAGTGCTGACACCAGTGCCGTTTTAAGGCCTAGGCACGCGAGGCACGTGCCTGGGGCCCCGCGCAACAGGGGGCCCCGCGGCGACCCAAAAACAAAACTACAACGCGATAATATTACTCAACAATATTATAAGTTCCAACAATTCTGCAAAGTTAGATCAATAACACATCTTTAAACATACGTTTAGTTAAATTTAATTATTGGTAGGCCTAATAAGCGCAGTCTGCGCAGAATGCTAGAGAAGTTAGACTGAAATAAATCAATAATTTTAAAGCATGGCGTAGGCCTACACTGTCCGTACAGGCTGCACAGCTCTCTTCCTCTATTACAGGTCGCTCAACCCTCCGTTCCTCTTCTCGTGGTGACTTTTTGGTTCCATTTGCCCTCACTGCTGCTACGCTTTATCTATTCTGTGCTGCTACTATGCAGCGCAGAGCATTCTCTGTTGTAGGCCCAACAGCCTGGAATGACTTGCCATCTTTCCTTCGCCTATCAAAGAAGTTTTGTTGTCTTGGTAAATTAATACGAATTTTTAATATGAAAAATCTCGCAGTCCTATAATCTAGTCATTTTCTAAATAATTGTTCAAAATTTTAAATTATAACAAAACGTAATCAAATTTCTCACAGATAGTAGGCCAGATGTCTTCATGTCGGTACTCGGTAGTGAACTTGGCAAACTTATTTAAATTAAAAAATCTAAAACTGCTGTTGTTGTCACTTCATTTCCACATCCAATATATTAACGTTAAGTTATTTTGATAGTTTCTACCCTTTCTCTTATGCAGATTCTGATTGTTTGTTATCACCGATTTGCAATTTTTAACAATAAGAACTTTTACGTATAATTAAACTAAATTTCTATTTTACACTTATAGTACAAAGATTGCTGTGTTAGCCATGGGCGTTCGGAAATAGGCTCCATCTCATGTCAAATGCTTCCAAAAGTGCTGGCAGCTGTTGAGATCCGCGCCAGACCCTTGATCGCGGGAGCGAGCACTGAGGGTGACGTGATAGGTTACTTACGGCACCCTTGTTTGTCCTCAGTGCCAACAATTAAAAACTTTGCCCCCTTAAACATTTTTCCCCTAAAAAATTTCTGCAGACACCCATGGTGTTAGCAGTTTAGTACTAGACCTATGTCAATAAATTTAACAAAATGCCACATATGCACATGCAATGCATTAATGCAATATATTGATATCTGAGACGGAAATTGAGGTGGAAATCGTTTAAGGTTAGGGGTTGTGCCTTGGGCCCCCAAACTCCTTAAAACGGCTCTGGCTGACACCCGCCTCTTCGGTGCTGTTCGTGCAGATCCAGGCCATGTTCTACATGACCTACTGCCCCCAATTAAAACTGTAGTATATGCTCTACGTCCACGTAAACATGACAGAATTCTACCTGTTGCAGACAGTCTGGCACGCAAAACTTTTATTATTAGGATGATTTATTCATGATTATATACTTCATAATGTACACCAAAATGCGATTAGCAATTGGATCAATAAAGGATATACTTAATATTTACTTACTTAATTAATTAACCTCGGATCAAGAAGTCAATAGGCTTTTACATATCCTAAATTCTATGGCTCGCGTGGGACTTGTATCTACCTTCAACCAAAATTCTACCTTCAACCTATATCTCAGCCAAAATTTCTTGCCGGTGAGAGGTGGTGGTCTGGGAGTCCTTTGTGCATCTGCTCTGTAAACTTCCGCCTTCCTGGCTTCTGCTGCTAACGTGCTTCCTTGTAGTTTTTAATGGCCTAAGACGTCATTATCGCCAATAGCAACCTATCTTAGTTTTAATGACCGAAGATCATAATAGCCAATGGGAACGTATTAGTTGTAACGGCTGGATGACGAGTAGACTAACTGAAAAGAAACTGAACATATCTTAGAAGCCGGACAGAATCGGTAAATGTCAGTCTCGTCTAAGAACTTCTATTGTGCCAATGAAATATTGCTAAAGACGTTACATCAGTCGATGTTTGCTACTGTGCACCGTGCAGTATCGTTGTGCATGAACAATTCTTGGGCAAGTGAGGTCGAAAACCAAGAACGGAGTCGGAGTCGAACCGGAGGAAATGAGTTCAGGAAAGATGTTTTTTTCTGGGATCCGGTCAGAATAGTCGCAAAGAGCGAATTTTCGCCGGAAGAGAGTACCAGAGTTTTTTTCGAAATGTGACTTCCGTCCCGCCTCACTGCGTCACCGGAACACGAAGGCGGTTGCTAACTTTGTAGTAGAGAATGTTACCTCTCTAGTGGAACGGGTTAAAGTGTGATTGCCTGATTTGTCTATCACTGTGAGAAGTAGATGTACGCAGAGAGAGGCGCTTTATAACTGATGAATTACAATTCACACAGTATCAATCAACAAATCAATCAATCAGTCAACCAACCAAACCAATCAATCGAAATGAAGCGAAATAATGTAACTTAAACCCAAATAATAATAATAAATTCATACAGGATACAGGACGAGTTGATTGATATAATTATAGGGGTCTATTCGGGTGACAAATATTTCGACATTTCCACTATGTTGTCGGAAATTTACTGCGGATCTACATTCCGCCCTCAGCTGAAGCCCTTCATGGGTGCCAAATTTCTAAGAGTCGGTTAACTATGACAAATAAAGAACGAACAAACTTTATTTGCTAGAACATTTCAACCTTAACAGCATCGTTAGGCTACCATGAGCACTGATAATTATGTGTAAAATTATCGTTGCAATTACTTTGTGATTCCATTTACAGAACAGTAGCCTAACAGTGCAAGAGTATGTCTATGTAAAACTTGAATTGAGTGAACATACGAACAAAATACGAACAAAATAGAACACTCAACAGTTTTAATATACGCGAAGTATACCAGCAGTGCAACAACAAAACATTTCGAAAGAGTTAAAGTGCTTATAACTAGACATAAGAATTACAGTCCTAACTAAATTGAACAAAAAGACAGTGTCATGAAAATGCAAAACAAAATCAGGGCCCTTAAATATGTCCAGTCCTACAGAAGATCTTAGTTGGAATATAAACCTGATGCATTGCATGAATTCATTCTTGCATGACTGTCATCATAGATTGAGTGCTCAACACTTCCATTTTATTCGTTGTTCACCAACTGTTAACAACGTAAAATATTTCAGAAAATTCTGGTTTAGACATTCGTTTCTTCGTAGACACGAAGATCGCAAAGATGTTTTTTTCACAAACCCGACATGGTTTCTCTCCATTTAAGGTTCATTCCTATTTCTAACGAAGTGCGTAAAAATAGGCCTATTTCTTAAATAATAGCGTGAGATGTTCTATGGTGTAACACTTCCTTTTTTAGTGTTCACTAAATGTTTCGGTGAACGTCAACAACGTAACATATTTCAGAAAATTCTGGTTTAGACTTTTGTTTCGTCGTAGACTCGAAGATTGCGAAAATGTTTTTTTTTCTCACAAACTTAATGGTTTCTCTCCATTAAGGGTTCATTAATGTATTTCTGGTGAAGTGCATAAACATGTTTCCTGACGTACCTGAAATAATCGGGTGAGCATTCTCTCTGGTATAACTGGAATTTGTATGGCTTTTCTCAAGAATGGATTCCAACATAATTGGGCGGACTGTTAACTTTGGAACCTGATTTTACAAACTTGAGCCAGACACGGAGTGGGTTTTTCCATGACTTCTCAGACCTGAACCGCATGAAAACGTTTTCTGACATATCTGGCAAAGGTATGGTTTATCTCCAGTATGTGTTCTCGTGTGCCTATTTAGATGACCTTTATCGTTGGTTTTAAACTCGCATAATTGGCAGTGGTATGGTTTCTCTCCAGTATGAATTCTTCCATGACTTTTAAGATTACAAGATTGGTTAAACCGTTTTTGACATGTCTGGCATTGGTATGGTTTGTCACCAGTATGGATTCGAACATGATCTCGTAGTTGAGAAGATTGGGAATAACTCTTTTTACATATCTGACATTGGTATGGTCTCTCTCCAGTATGGATTCTAACATGACTGTGAAGCACTGCAGCAGTGGAAAATGTTTTGTTACAAAGAATACACAGATATGGTTTCGCTTCAGAGTGGGTTTTTTCATGACTTTTCAGACCTGAAATGTGTGAGAATGCTTTTCGACATACCCGGCAGAGGTATGGCTTCTCTCCAGAATGCTTTCTCATATGGATATTTAGATTAACTTCATATTTAGTTTTAAACTCACATAACTTGCATTTGAATGGTTTCACTCCGGTATGAATTTTTTCATGACGTGTTAGATTTGAAGATTGGGAAAAACGTTTTCGACATTTTTGGCATTGGTATGGCATCTCTCCAGTATGGATTCTTGCATGATATGTTAGGCCGGAACGCCAAGAAAAAGTTTTTGACATATTTTGCATTGGTAAGATTTCTCTCCAGTATGAATTATTCTTGCATGAATTGTTAAAGTTGAAGACTTAGAAAAGTGTTTCTGACATATTTGGCATTGGTAAGGCATCTCTCCTGGATGGAATCTAATAAGGTTCTGCAGCTGGGAACTTTCTATCTTTTTTGGCATTTATGATAGATTATCCTTGTTTTAAAGAAATGCTTTTCGACATCATGATTATGAAGTAACAGAGTTTGAGCATCAGATATGATTTTCACACAGAGCTAGAGTTGAAGACACTGAAACTCTTGGAAGTTTCTGTGGACTGATATTATTGTCCACGCCCGCCATTTGTTTGCCTTTTCAGTTTGAAGTTCTATGAGCATTCAGTAAAAATTTAAATATAGTAGCCTACATGTACTTTTGTCATGCATTTATTTAATCATATTATTAACCTAAAAATAGAAGGCATCATAGTCGTAATAAAAAAGATATTATATTTATGAATGGGGCATTCCAGGGCAAATCAACGCAATTTTTAGTTATGAAGACAGAATCAGAATACCGCGATGTTGAACGCCTAAGACACACAATCAATTTGCAAAGACAATTATTACAATAAAAGCATTGCACATGAACTAACGGTCTCTGTTCCACTATCTTGAATAGTCCTCGCACACTGTATTCAAAAGAATGTACTTTATTGACATACATGTGAAAATCATTGGTTTGCCTTAAGCAATAAAAATTACAGTTAGCAATAAAAATAAGAATTAATAATATCAACTTCCAGCGCTTCAAGTGGGTGGCTTTCCGTTGTGGTTAAGCGGAGCCAGACCGAGTGGAAAAACATTAACGGCACTTTGATGTTCATTTTTTATTTAATATATTAAAATACTTGGGTAAAATAAGCAGCCATAATAATAAATTATTTGATATTATCACTTTAAAATGGAAGCTGGATTTATTAAAAGTTTTGTATCTCTAAATGGAAGTGGGATTGCAAAATAAAACATTGTGCGGTGTTCAAAATTGTAAGTTGGATTGACTTGGATTTAGTTAGGTAAGTATTAAGCTGGATGGATGAAATTAAGGTTTTCGATTCAATAAAAGCTGGATTCCAATTGAAAAATAATTCTGTCCGTAATTAGAAGCGGGATCCATGAGAATATATCTTTGCTTAAATAAAAGTTGCATTGATGAAAAATATCAACAGGTCAAATAGAAGTGGATTGATAAGTGTTTTTTCCAATTAAATGGAATTGGATTATGAAAAAATCTCTTTATGACAATGGAAGCTGGAAATGATAGTTAAGATTCAAAAAGGTAGACTTCTTACTTACCAACGTCAAGAACGGCATTGAAGACATTAGAACAATTTAGCAACAGAAACTGCGACTTTACCGTTACTTGTAGCTATTAGTGCTGACACTTCATTGACCGAGATAGTAATCTACAAGTGTATCTGTAATAATAATAATACTAATAAAACGGATAATAATAATAATATTTATAGTATTCGCTAAAAACGTGCATAGTCTCACAATCCAGTAGCACAACATCAAAAGGAAAAAGAATGGAAATTACATAAGTCCGTATGCATTGGCAACAGAACCAAACTCCCTTTTTAGGTGAACTAAGTATGCGGTAAGTAAGGATCCATTCATAAATGTCCAAACAAGCAGCCAAATGAACCGACTAAGAACGGAAACATACGCGAAATGTTTAGACGCTTACGCCCTTGATATATTATGGTCGTAAAATGTGTTGAATTTTTTATATGGAATTTACATTTACCCTAAGGCAGCCTTCATATCGACGTAATAACGATCGAAGGATATTAAGACGCCTAAAATGACACTAACACTTATAAAGTTATAATAATAACTATAAGGGAACATTCTTCCGAACGAGAAAGTAATTTACAAATTGCAAAGACTGATTGATAATCGAGGACTAACATGAATTAATTTTTAAACAGTAGATTATAATTATTGTATCGTAACCTCGTAGACCAAGTCACTGATAAGTGACGTCATCATTCTTTGTGCTCATTAAGAAAGCAAGGAGTTTATATGGTTCGATAAGAGATATCAAATTCACTCTTGCTGCAGTTTTACAGTACTGTTGGAAATCCGAAGTTTGCATTACACCAAACCAGTGACTTTATATTCAAAAACATTTAACACGTGACACATCACTACTTTGACAGATTTAAAGACATTTGTTCGAATTTAAAAAAAATAATTTACTAGTGAAAATCTGATTCCGGTTGGCAAGATTAATAATTATAGGCTGGTTTATGTACCTTAACTAGGCCCTATATTGTCAGTTTATGAATTATTTACTATATTTTTAGTAATCATAAATAGGAACATTAGTTAAGTCGTATATTCGACAATATTAATTTTCGTCGCTTAAATGAGCATATTATTGTATACATGATATAGGTCATCAACTAACCTACAGATTGAATAACAAATAACATGGTCCCATAAATACTAATAAATCCAAAACTTTGAGCGAATAATCAAGAACGCTGTGAAACGATAGATTTCCGAAATTTATCATGTGCTGGGAAAGATATTTATTGAGATTATCCTTAAGTAGTTAGAATTGACGAACTCATCAATCCGACGGATATGCACGGGCCACAATATTTTTTCGGTCAATACAGCTTCAATTTTAAAGTGATTATAACGGAAAAATATCAAATAACTTATTATAACGAAACATTCTACAGAAAGGGAAAAGCAATTGAAAATTGTGAAAACTGATTTATAATCGATTATTAACGTGAATTAATTTTATAAAGTAGATTTGTAACCTTACCTCTTGGACTAGGTCGCTGATAATAGTGACGTCATCATTTTTTGTGCTCATTACGTTCCAAGGAGTTTATATCGTATTATAGGAGGTGTGAAATTCAAATTGAGTGAATGAATGAGTGATTGATTGATTGGCTTGATTGCCTTACAATTACACTTTTACAAACCATTACCATCGTCTGATAACGTCCAGCGTCAAAATGAGGTATTTATTTTAAAATTTGCTGGTGAATGTAATCTAACAGAACATTTGGATAGCGCGTCATAAGTGCCTCTCAGATGCGCTGTGCACTGGTTGCAATCGTAATCGCAATTGGAATCGTAGGCCCTAGTTGTAGGCTAATCATAATCGCAATCATAAACACTGAATTTCAAAAGCGCTATTAAAGGTCAAATTCTAAAGGTAAGGGCAAAGCACTATAGCTTATAAAAGACGAACAGTGTTTCCATCATTCTGACTGATAGCTGGGTACACAATAGAGTGGAGTGAATTTGTTTGAGCAAACGTTTTGTAATCGTGATCAAACGTTGCCAGCATGTTTGCTGATTGTTGCCTTGAAGTCCTTTGTCCATAAAGTACGTCACGCTCCAGGAATGGTGTTTAAGAAAGTGTGACAGTTTGTGACAGGGGAGGGGGTTGCGTGACGTCACACATTTCGCTTTTTTTTTAAATTTTATTTACAAATTTATTTTATACAAATTTATGTTAAAATTTATGGATAAAAATCTTGAACATTTGTATAGTCTTCTTACTGCCTCTCCCCCCCTCGAAAATTTTGTAATCGAAAAATGGAAAACCTGTCACTACCCCGCCTCGAACTCAAAGTTTCCCGGTCGAAAGTGTGACGACCACTTTGGGGGGGTCCGACTGATAGCTTGTGACAGTTTGTGACAGGGGGGAGGGGAGCAAACGATTTGTAAAAGGTAAAATGGTCAAAAATAGCGTGACGTACTTTATGGACGGCCCGTAAGACATCCGTTCTTCTGTCATTCTATCCTTCTGCCCGTCCTCTCTTTGGGTCGTTTTTCCGTTCGTCCGTCTGTCTCTCTGACTTCCGTGCTTCTCTCATTTTGTCCTACCGTCCGTAGACGCCTGTCCGCCGTCCAACTGTCCATCCTTATGTCCGTTCTTCTATCTGTCCGTCCTTATGTCCATTCGTCCTACGGTCCGTAGCCTACATAGGCCTATGTCCGCTCGTACTTCCGACTGTCCATCTGCCCGTTCTTAAGCCCATCCTTATTTCCGTTCGTCCTAGTGTACGTTCGTCCTTCCGCACATCCCTCCTCCTGTTTTGGCGCCTTTCTCATACTGTTCGTCCTAGTGTACGTTCGTACTTCCGACTGTCCTTCCGCACCTCCTGTTTTGGCGCCTGTCTCTCATTGGTCGACTACAATCGAACGTTTTCATCCAACGTAGAGCGGTTGCAGCGCAGGAGCGTCCGTGGTGGTTCGAAAGGACTCGAGTGACTTCCGATTGGCATTTCCTCTCTATTCGCTTCCATTCTCTCCACTTCTTCAACCGTTACGACGTCTGCGATAGAATTAGACGAGAGCTATGTATGTATGTACATGGCCATTTATATAGCGCCTTACAAGAAACTCACGAAGGCGCATGTTAACTTGCCCGACCCACGTGACTAATTCTCGATGATCAAACGACTGAGGCACTCGACCAATGCATTAATAACCGATTGTTACGTCGTATAATAATGCACAGGCGATGTTTTTTACATAGAGCCTTCGGAGTGTGAGGGCTTTTAGCGAATGTCTGCTGGTCTGCCTTTGTGTGTGTGTGTGTGTGTGTGTGTGTGTGTGTGTGTGTGTGTGTGTGTGTGTGTGTGTGTGTGTGTGTGTGTGTGTTGGCCTATGCCGCCCTATGCGTCGATTTGTAAATCAGTCTGTTGCTTTCTTCCTGAATGAATGGCTGTTTGTTTGTCTGTCTGTCTGCCCTACTGCCTGAATGAGTGTCTGTCTGTCTATAATATATAATAGGTTAATGAACATTCAAAATTTCCAGCTAACCATGTCCAGTCACTGAATCAACCATCGAAACAACGTCGTCGTCGTCGTCGGCTTATCTAAGGTTGTATACAGCTTCCAACGAGCAATTTTTGCCAACTAATCAATCAATCAGTCAGTCAGCCAGTCAGTTTGTCAATCAGTCAGTCAAACTGAAGCGAAAGAAAACTTAAACTCAAATATAATATATATTGTGGGGCGCGGTGGTGTAGAGGTACGTTCGGTGCCTTGCAGCCAGAGGGTTGCGGGTTCGAATCCACCTCATGGGGGTATATTTGGTGCCTTGCATCCGAAGGGTTGCGGGTTCGAATCCACCTCAAGCCGCCGCGTAGGGACCCTGGGCAAGTCCTTCACTCGCAATTATTCATGCACTTCGGCGTGAAACTCCGATTCAGTGTCCGCACTGTATTCGGGAGCGCATCTGAGTAGAAATCTTGAAGGGGCGCTGTATAATTATCTGAAAAATGAATGAATGAATGAATATTCATAGGAGTTGATTTATAGGGGCTTATTCGGGTGACAAATATTTCGACCGTTCACCATGTTGTGGGCATTTTACTGCGGACTTATCTTCCGCCCTCAGCTGTTCATGGATGCTACATTTCTCAGAGTCGTTAATGTTTAAATATGACAAATAAAGCACGAACAAACTTTATTTGCTAAGACATGCCAACCTTAACGGCATCGTTACCATCAGCACTGACTATGTGTGAAATTATCGTTGCAATTACCTTGTGATTGCATTTACGAAATAGTAATAGCGTGAGAGTACGGAGTACAACTATGTAAAACTTCAATTGAGTGAAAACACGAAAATATAACAAAAGAACAGTAGATCATTTGAAGTATACCAGCAGTGCAATAACAAAAACAGTTCGATAGAGTTAAAATGCTTATAACTAGACATAAGAATTATAGGACAAGCTAAATGGAACTAAAAGTGCCACAAAAACGCAAAAAAAAGCAGAATCCTTGAATAGTTTATGTCCAATCCTGTAGGAATACTCGGTCGTACATACTGCACTACAGCTCTTACTCTGTAGAAAAATTGATCTGAATGAATTCGTTCATGCGTATCATCATAGATTGAGTAGTTCCACAGTTCAGAATTCCATTCTTATTCTTTGTTCACCAACTGTTCTTTGTGAAGTCAACAACGTCAAATATTTCAGGTAACTCTGTATACATGAAGATCGTTTAAATGTCTTTTTTCACCAACCTCATGGTTTCTCTCCCTGTATGGTTAATTCATGCATTTCTGTCGAAGTGCATAGGCTTAAACATGTTTCGTGCTTTAACTGAAAGTAATCGCGAGAGAATGTACTCTGGCATAACTGAAATTTGTATGGCTTTTCAAAAGTTTGGATTCCAACTTAATTTGCTGACTGTAAACGTTGGAAACTGGTTTACAAACATGATCCTGATGTGGAGTGGGTTTTTTCATGACGTCTCAGAGCAGAAGCAATTGAGAAAGTTTTCTGACATTCCCGGCAAATGTATTGTTTCTCTCCAGTATGTGTTCTGGTGTGACTCTTTAAATTACTGTTTCTATTAGTTTTAAACTCACATAATTGACAGTGGTATGGTTTCTCTCCAGTATGAATTCTTGCATGGCATTTAAGATTACAAGATTGGATAAACCGTTTTTGACATGTCTGGCATTGGTATGGTTTTTCTCCAGTATGGGTTCGAACATGGTCTCGTAGGTGATTAGCTTGGGAATAGATCTTCTTACATATCTGACATTGGTAAGGTCTCTCTCCAGTATGGATTCTGGCATGTCTTTGTAGGGCAGAAGATGTGGCAAATGGTTTATTACAAAGAATACACAGAAATCGTTTCTCTTCAGGGTGGGTTTTTTCGTGATTTCTCCGACCTGAATAAGATGAGAATGTTTTCTGACATTCCCGGCAAAGATATGGTTTCTCTCCAGTATGCTTTCTCATATGATTCTTTAGATAACGTTCATACTTAGATTTAAACTCACATAACTGACATTTGTAAGGTTTCTCTCTGGTATGAATTCTTGCATGAACTGTCAGATTTGAACATTTGGAAAAACGTTTTTTACATACTCTGGCATTGGTAAGACTTCTCTCCGGTATGAATTCTAACATGATCCCGTAGACTATGAGAATGAGCGAATATTTGCTTACATAGGCCTACATCGCACTGAAACGGTTTCTCTCCAGTATGGGTTCTAGTGTGTGTTTTCAGATTCGAAGGGTATGCGAATGTTTTCTGACATACCAAACAAAGGTTTGCATTTTCTCAAGTATGGATTCTCATGTGCCTCTGAAGGTCACAGGCGCGCCTAAATATCTTTTGACAAAACTCGCATTCGACGAAGTCAACCATCTTCGAAATTGCACAACTGTTACTCGTAGACTATTATGCTCTTTCGTCTACATTCAGTGATGTATGCACTGCCTACATGTTGCTACTGACTTTAGGCTAGCCTACCTGTGACTATGTTGCAACATGTGAAAGATCATTTTCAAAACTGAAGCTCATCAAAAATAATCTACGAAGTACCATGTCAGAAGAGCGGCTGAGCGACCTGGCAATGTTGTCAATAGAAAATGAATGTGCCAAAAAGCTTAATACTTCAAAAGTGGTGGATATTTTTTGCGTAAGAGAAAGCGCGCAAACGACCGTTTAACTTTTACTAGCCTAAGCTTATTCCTCTTCTTAGATTACCGTAGAATTTAGACTTGTCCAGTTTGATTATCTGACCTTTTATGTTGTATACAACAGTGTTTTTTGCACAGCATTTTTGTTTGAAATCGAATGGGGGAGAGGAGGGGTTCAAGGGGCCCACCACCAAAGCTCTGCACAAGGGCCCCCAAAATCCTTGCTACGCCACTGTTTCCTTCGTGTGATTATCCTGAGCAAATGATTTCTGACATAGTTGGGAACTTTCTATCTCTTCTTGTGTTGCATATCCGATGGAATATGCTGATGAATGCTTGGTAGAAATGCTTTTCGACATAATTAATTATTATGAAATGTCTGAGTGGTGTGCTTCAGTTATGATTTTTTGCACAAAGCCAGAGTTTAAAACTATGTACTTCTTTTAAGTTTTATGGACTGAAATTATTCTTCAACCTTGCCAGTTGTTTTGCCGTTTCAGTATTTAGCTCACTAAGCAGCCATTAGATATTTAAAACAGTACAGCATCGTAGTCGCAATATAAGACACATTATTATGGGAGACAGAATCTGAATTCCACAAGCTTGATCGCCTAAGACACAATATCAATTTGCAATAAACACATTGAACATCAATATTCAGTCTGTATTCCAGTATCTAAAATAGTCATTGAACAGTAGCCGTATGTTTAATTCGTTGGTATGCTACTTGCTGGTCATTACCTGAATAAAACCGCGTAAAAATCATCGTGCAGCTTGATTCCTTGCTGCCACTTAAGATTAGTAGGATACCGACCTTCCCCCTCACTAAGGGCTAAACCTGGGACTAATATTAGTCCAAGGCTAAACTAATGACTGGTTTTTCCTCTTTGGTCTCTCGTTCCTTAAAGACGTTTCTTTTCCCCCGGGGTTTCGTGCTGAGAGCACCTCTGAATAGTTATTCTGTGAGAGGCGCTATATAAATCTATAGATACAATACGATACATACCATATTTCTTCTGGAATGTATCTGTTAATTTCATCATTGAATAGCCCATCCTCATTCATCCAGGCTTTGGACTGGCACTGTTAACTAACACATTACTGTTATAGTTAGCAGTGGCTGAGTTAACTATTTTTTTCTTTTCTGATTCTTTTGTAATTTTTTTGATTTTTCTGATTCTTTTGTATTTTTTTACATTTCAGATTATTTTTTTTGGTAACATTTTCCTTACAAATTTTACATTTATAATGATACACTGTCACTCTGTGTCATGCTTTCGGTGTTTCGAAATAGATTTCTATTTATAAAACTACTTTTTGAAATTACTTTTTCAAATACTTTTGTAAAGTATTTTCTAAAACTTTTGAAAAGTATTTGCCCATCACTGCATGCTTTGAGTTGGATTAAATTCTAAGTGAACTCATTCAAGCTGATTCTCGCGTACACTCGCCATCACATTGACACAAAGCTGTGCATAGAAGATTTGCTTTCAAACATTTACACCTCTTGGTTGTGCATCCCTTCTTACAAACACAATGTATTAATTCACTGCAAATCTTGGATGCCTCTGGAAGCATTCCCCACAAAGGAGTCCAGCTGTTACTCTCCTTTGTCCACCCCCATTGGCCAGGATTGTACAACTGAGGTTGTTTATCGAGGCAATGACCCCAACAGTGGACTCCTTGAAGAACAGTTCTTTTGACATGTTTTTGGCAAGCAGGTTTTTGTTCATGATGTTCAACATCATCGGTGCTACTGTTCTTACCATCTTCAAATTCATGTAAAATTCTCATTATTTCTGGTCCTGCAATAACCCATCGACTGAGTGCTGCCTCATTTTCAGTAATACCAATTGCACCACCATCACCTTTAATCATGGCATTTAACTGCTCATGTGCTTGGTCAATGGATATAGAGGAGAATTTTCTATTTGATTTGGAAACCGTGAAGTTTCCAGCTGCAAACTCACTTGCGATGTCTGGATGTGTGTCTGCAATGCATAGCATGTCTCGAACATGTACAGACATCCAACGTGCATAGTTGGTCTGGTCCAGCACAAAAAACCATGGAGCTAATTTCTGCAGGGAATCAACATACAGATCAAAATTGCCTTCTCGCAGCGATCGTACAAATGTGAGAACCAGCAGTTCAACTTCTAAAACAGTATTCCAATATTTAAATTGCACAGAAGAATTTTCCCGCTGTTTACGCCATTCATCAAATGACATTCGACCATTGTCTGACACCTCTTCACAGAAATTTGTGTATG
The DNA here is from genome assembly GCA_020284085.1 of Aporrectodea caliginosa. Lineage (NCBI taxonomy): Eukaryota > Metazoa > Annelida > Clitellata > Crassiclitellata > Lumbricidae > Aporrectodea > Aporrectodea caliginosa. Next base: position 1,348,219 of record JACEVL010000406.1, read on the forward strand.
CTCGCCTAAGAGATATATATAGGGCTGAAGCTGTGACTGTATGGGCATATCGAGTACGTTTCACATGTGACGCATGAATGAAAGCCTCTGCAACCCCGGCTGTAGCTACACCACCTTGTACCAAACATTGAACCCATCCTGATCCCTCTAACAAGTGACCCAACATTCTCAGTGAAGCCATCTCAATGTGTAGTCCGCCCATCATCATCCCAAATTTGTCTTCACCGAAACTCTTAGGCCAATGCCATTGAATTAGCTTAGCTAAAGCATACAGGGGCTGGTCAAAATATATGACAGGGCACTGATTTGGATTCAAATGCGTGGTGGCAACCTTAACAACAGATAAACAATGCCGAATCATGGTTGCTTCATGAGCAGCATGCTTAAACAAAGGCAGCATAGCAAAAATTGGCAATGGATGCTTCACATGATTAGAAAGATCAGCATGGTAGCCTGCCCAAGTCACATTAATAGGTTCAATATCCTTCTCTATGCAATCCGTTACTTTGCCCAACCAATCATATTCTGCCATTGCACCATCATTGCGCTCACTTAGTGAAAAATGTACCTGTGGAACTACTGGATCTAAGGTGGGCAGAAAACACGGTGGAACCTGTGTGTATGAATTTGGCAAAACAATGCCAGAGACATCATCTGCTACATCTAGTATATTAACATATCCTAAAGCTCGATCAACACCATTTAATTCTGAACTTGGGAACTGTATTGATGAAATTACAGTTCCATGAAATGACGATTGAGCAGTGTTGGAACTCAAGTTGTGATCAATATTGTCCCCTGCAGCAACAGTAAATACACCTCGACAAAGAGAAGGAGGGCAGACTAATTGATCAGCATTGTATCGATTACAAATGCTGCTTGCAACTTCATTTGAAATTTGGAGCACTCTAGAACAGGGGTCTCCAAAGTACGGCCCGCGGGCCACATCCGGCCCACTAAGGCCTTTGATCTTGCCCGCCGAATTCTCCTTAAAAAACCAACTAAATTGGGAAAATTGAAAATTTTAACCCCCTGTACTCTGACATGCATATTGCCAAAATCCATGTCGCTGTTTGTAAGGCATGTGCCTGATATGCAACGACACCATTGCAGTGCTTAACCCTGCGACTACCGCTGGGTCAAAAATGACCCCAGAGGTAGTTTGCACTAGTGCTGCTCACCCTCCATAAGAGATATCTCAACGAAATTTTATGACTTTATAGGTATTCCTGTTTCGTACAAAATTCCAAGTTTTATTTTACATTTTCTAACACCAGGTGGCGCAGGTATTCCATTTATACACTGAGTACCAGTGGGGTAATTTTTTACCCCAGCGTAAACTGATTAATTCTGACATATGTAAAAATAATAAAATACATTTTTATTGAGCTAACATTTATTTTAAAACTATTTTTAACCAAGATAAACTATTATAAATTGTTTAGATGGTATATTTATTACAAAAATGATGACAATCCGCTAACAGGTGTCCAACTGGTTATGAGAAAACCAATTCTATAAGAAACTGAGGTGGATACATATGAAAGATGGTGCCATCTATGGTGAAACATGGAGTTATATTTCGGACAAGTCAAGAAAGGAAGCAGTGCAGCAGTTGCAGAGTTTAGACGATGTTTCAGCGACAGCATGACTAGAAATCGGTTCCAGAAAATATAACGTTCCCTTAGATTTGACGATGTGGTGCGCAGAAGAGAACGTCAATATCCTAAACAACTTGCAACTATTAGAACAATATTTGACAAGTTGACAAAATCATTAGAACGTGATAAGAATTAGAACATAATCTATGCCTCCTGTAAGCGCAATGAGGTCGTTTTTACCGAGTATACCTGTATAAACTTCAAACAGTAACCGTAATGACCGGATATTGTCCATTATTAGTTTTGAACATTGAACACTCGGTCACTTTGAACACTAATCTGTAACTATTAAATTAAAAATTAATTCATTTCAACAGCCTATACATGTTCCAAATACTTTACTAATAATTGTTTTCATGGCAATAAATAAAAATGCAAAAAACAAATAACTTATTGTAAAACTTGTGTTGGGGTAATTTTTGACCCCACTGGTACTCAGTGTAACAAAAAATTCTGGTAATCTGAGGGTTAAAGAGTACAATATTCGGAGACATTATGAATCCAAGCATTCATCGCATTACTCACAATTCACTGGACAGCTGCGCACAGAGAAATTTATTTCTTCGGAGTTTTGGCCCGTGGAGCTTTAGAAAGTCAGCAATGTGGCCCCCCGCTGGAAAACTTTGGAGACCCCTGCTCTAGAATATGATATGCATAGACCAAGCTTAAAGCATTTATCAACTAGACTCTTTTTACGTGTGGATGCATGTAACATCATACCAAGGTATATAGGCATATGAGTTTCTTGGCTAAGAGGGTGTCTTGAAATAGGAGCCTGGTGCTGTAAATGAGTCATTGATGTTTTACGTGGTCTTTTCACAGCATTGAAAATGATAAGCTGTGATATAGATAATGCAGCCTGATTCTCGACTGATTCAAAATTGCCAGGTCCTTCCAGTAACATGCTCACCAGAGTAAGTAATATTTGTGGAACAGATTTCTCTTGGCTTTTTGAATCAAAAGATCCATTGAAAGTAGGCCTAAATTTAGATGAAAACATCTCATTCCGAACCAATTTTGCTGTGTGCATGAGATGGACTGCATCCATATCAGAGTTCTGTTTGATTTGTTCCAGTGCAATGCCTAAATTTTCACAAAAAGTTAATAGAACATCTCGTCCATGACTGACAGCAGTCAGGTCTGGAAAGTTTTCTAGTAAACGATCTTTAAGTCGAGTAGCATTAAGTCTACTGGTCAAGAAAATGCCATGACGCTGCAGTTGTTCTGCATAAAGTTGGCTAAGTTCAGCTAGTTTGAATACTGGAGGTGAAATGTCGTTGACTCTGGCTTCTTCTAAATATGCAATAATTTCAGCTAATGCGATTGATTCCACATCTAACCCGGTTATGCACTTTACATTTTCGGTTTCACATGGCACTGTCAGTGAACGTGCTGCTTTATGATACAGATCTAGCAAACAAGCGGGGTGGTATTTCGCCTCGATTGCAATCATATCGCCCCTAGACAACTTTCCTAGCAACAAGTTATCTTTAATTATATTGGCACATGAGCGAACTTTTGTGTCAACGTCAAAAGTCATGACTTGCCCGAGGCTATCTTTACCCACTTCTTCGCAAAAGAAGCACAGCGATTGCAATGGTTCTTGTATGTGCACTGCAGAAGAGCGCATTAAACGTGGTGTTTTAGCACTTGTCTCACGGTGCAACTGAACCTCGGTTTCAGAATCAGTTGGAATTATAATAGAAACATTTTTGCGCTTACGAAGACGATCAAGTGTACATGAATGCAACACATTCCTGCACTGTTGATGCCAGGAGGCATTACGTCTCAGACATGTAGCTGTAATGCCATCACCCTCATCCCAAGTGGTTACAGGAAGTCCAGGTGGCAACTCGCCTATTTCAATGAAACCTGCAACATCTTTTTCAAGGCTTATATACCCAGCGCCAATATTGTCCCTTTTAGAATTAGCGGGACAAATGGTTTTGACTCTGTTAAGCACCTTCTGGCAAAATATACACATACTCCAATCAATAGTAGGCCTACCCACCGGAGAGAATGCAATTGTCGAGTTCGTATATTGCACACTTCGACACAGTGTTATGTTAACGAATGTACGCAGACGATAAAAGCACTAATTGAACGATTTATTCCTGAAATTGTTATATAATTAAAATAATTGTAATATAATTATGCGTGGTGCTTCTGCGGCGGAAAATGCCGCCACGCAACCCGCGAAAATTTACTTCTGCGGCGGAATTTTTTTGGGACATTTTATCTAAAAACAACTCTAACCCTAACACTGACCCTAACCGACCGTCACAGCGCTTAACCTGACCCTAACCGACACTCACGAGGCGAAACCTGACCCTAACCGACCCCTCACGACGCCAATTTATAGGAAGTATCGCATTTTGAACAATGCGCATGTGCCGAAGGTTGCGCATGTGCAAAGCGCTTCCGCCGCAGAATTGTGTCGAAAATGTTACTTCTGCGGCGGAATTTTCCGCCGCAGAAGATTTATCCTATAATTATATAATTAGAATTATTATTAGTAAGGACGCCGTGAGCGAAATTGGGAAAGAAATTGGTAACCATATCAACGTAAACACACGCAAACGAGTACCACAATTATCCGAATTGTGCACAACATAGCCCAAAAGACGGCGTCGTCATCGTTTACAAAAGTGACTAAATTTTATTATTTACAAATATATTCACAAGTGTTAGTATATCAGGTTATTTTTTATATTTTTCGGGCTTTCAAATTGGAAAGTTTGTTGCTTGTACATATAAGTTGAACAATGCAGTAGTTTGCCGTCTTTTATTTCCTCCGCTATTTGTATGCTTTTGGTAGTCCTGAAAAGGGCCGTTTGGGTGGCCGCGCTAATGTATACTCCATGTTACATTTAAATCGGCCAATCAGAGCGCAGCAGCGCCCACGTTTTGTTGCGTCCAATGGCAACATGCCTAAATATGTTGTGTATAAGACGAATCGTTCGTGTAAAGGTAACGTTGCGTTAACATACGCACTATGTTTTTGGGTTACCGAATCGGTAAAGTCGTAGTTTACGTTGCTAAATTAGTCTAATGTCTTCAATGCCGTACTGGACGTTGGTAAGTAGGCAGTCTACCTATGTGCATGTTAACTATCGTCAATCCAGCTTCCATTTCATTGAGAAATATTTTCATCAATTGAACTTTTATTTAAGCAAAGATATATTCTCATGGATCCAGCTTCTAATTACGGAAGCAATTATTTTCATCAATCCAGCTTCTATTGAATCGAAACTTAATTTCATCCATCCAGCTTCTATTTACGGTAAAAATTATTTCTGATCAATCCAACTTCAATTTTGAACACAGGAATGTTTTCATCAATCCCACTTCCATTTAGGGAAACAATTTTTTCATCAATCCAGCTTCCATTTTAAAGTGACAATATCAAATAATTTAGCAACGTAAACTACGACTTTACCCCCGAGTCTATAAGCTTGCCTGTTTTAACACAACATGAAAAGGAAAAAAGAATAGAGACTTTTCCTTGGAATTGGCAGCAGAAATCCCTTTTCAGTAAAAAAGTAAGGACCCTACCATAAAATGTCCAACCAAATTGCAAGATACCGTCTGAGAACAGCAACATACGCGCCGAGGTTTAAGACTGATTGATAACGACGACTAACATGAATAATTATTAATTATTTTAAGAAAAGTAGATTTGTAACGTTACTTCGTAGACCAAGTCACTGATAAGTTGTGATAACTGACGTCATCATACTTTGTGCTCATAAAGGCAGCAAGAAGTTTATATCGTACTATAAGAGGTGTCAAATTCAATCTTGCAGCAGCTTTACAGTTGGAAATCAGAAGTTTACATTGCACTAAAGTACTAAACAATCAATTTTCTGTTCAAAAACATTTTACACAGTGACACTTCACTACTTTGTCAGATTTTCAGACATTTGTTCGAATTTTAAAAATAATATAATAGTGAAAATCTGAGTCCGGTTGATTGATTGATTGATTTATTGATTGATTGATTGACTGGCTTTTGTACCTTAAATATAATGTCATATTATAAATTTTTTTTATCTTTTAGCAATTATTGATAGAAACATTAACTAAGTCGTGTATTCCAGCATATCATTTTAGTCGCTGAAATGAGTATTATTATTGTATACACGATATAAAATAAATATTTTCGTTTATTGAAACAATCCGGTTGACACACCGCAACCGGTTACAGTGTACAATTATGCAATTGAAACAATTCACAAGAACACAAATGACAGAAGACATAAATCTTAACTACTAACAGAGCAGACAGCCTGCAATACGCTGTTACCTAGAGATTGAATTACAAATAACCTGAACCCTTAAATGCTAATCAAATAATCTTACACTTTAACCCAACATCACAAACTTTTGCAAATCATGTTTCTATCATATCAGCGCTATACGTCGCACAAGTTCTACTCTTAGCCTGCACGATCTCTTGTCTTCTCTCGCCTGAAGTAGGCCAACTCGGTCTTGGTAATTAACCTCGGATCAACAAGTAAACAGGCTTTTACATATCAAAAATTCTCTGGCTCGTGTGGCACTTGTGCATACCTTATACTTGCATCTGAGCGAAAATTCACTGCCGATGAGAGGTGGTGGTCTGAGAGTCCGATGTGAATCCACGCTGGCACTTACGCCTTCTTGGTTTCTGCTGCTAGCACAAACGAACTGCAGACATGCGTCTCACCAACAGAGTCGGCTGAGACACCATATAATACAAACTTGCGAATTCAGCACTCAGCGAGTTACATGTATGCCCATGGCCAGTATGAGAATCGTAGAAAAATAACTGTGGGTCAGACTTTGATCCATGTGGAGTATGGATGTGCAATAAAGACTTTACTGTGGGATCCTAAGAAAGAATGAGAGTGAGCAATTCTCACCGGACAGGTGAGACGACTCCAACAGGTACACCTGGGCAAACTCTTCGCCAACAAGAGTAGGATCTCCGATGTAAAGGCAAAACATGGAGAGGCCTGATAGGTGTCCACGAGATCGTGCTTCTCTCTTCCATCCTCACGATCACCTCATACAAGTAATTGAATGCTTGTTCCTCTCTGACCACTCTGGGCCTGCGCCACTCAGACGAGTAGGAACGGATCGCGGTCGGGTTGAGGGTAGGCACGACATTTTGTGAACACCATCTGTACCACCACTGTCGAGATAAAGTTTATTATAATTTTTATAGGCTCCACCAATTAGTTTGCAGAGTAGGAGGCAGAAAAAGAGGCACGGTAGACTAACGACATCATCTGGACGGCGCTAAGCAGAGAAAATTTCTGCACAGACAGCCTCACGGCCGTTCAAGAGCAGACGGAAAGTGGACAAACGGTGTCACAAACATCCCTTGGTCACGTGGACGATGCCTGGCATGGGATGTGACAGTGACCCACACCTACGCCACGTTTCATCATGCTCACAAATCTATTCGTGCAGCTGCTACAGGCTTGTTTGTGGTTTCTGTAAATATTACCATGTGTTGCATTATGATGCGTGACTTACTCCACTGGCTTCCTTATCTTGTATACAGCTTCCAATGAGCGATTTTTGCCAATTAATCAATCAATCAGTCAGTCAGTCAATCAATCAATCAATCATTCATTCAAACTGAGGCGAAAGAAAACTTAAACCCAAATAAAATTATAATAAATTCATATAATATATAAAGGAGTTTATTTATATGGGGCCTATTCGGGTGACAAATAGTTCGACCGTTCACCATGTTGTGGGCAATTTACTGCGGACCTATCTTCCGCCCTCAGCTGTATATGGATGCTACATTTCTCAGAGTCGTTAATGTTTAAATATGACAAATAAAGCACGAACAAACTTTATTTGCTAAGACATGCCAACCTTAACGGCATCGTTACCATCAGCACTGATTATGTGTGAAATTATCGTTGCAATTACCTTGTCGTTGCTTTTACGAAATAGTAACAGCGTGAGAGTAGGCCTACGGAGTACACCTATGCAGTGCAATAACAAAAACAGTTCGATAAAGTGCTTATAACTAGACATTAGAATTATAGGCCTACCTAAATTGAAAAAAAGTGTCACAAAAACGCAAACCAAAAGCAATATCCTTGAATAGGTTGTGTCCAATCCTGTAGGAATACTCGGTCGTACATACTGCACTACAGCTCTTGATATGAATGCGTATCATCTCAGATTGAGTAGTTCCACAGTTCACAATTCCATTTTTATTCTTTGTTCTCCAAGTGTTTTTTGTGAAGAAAAAAAGTCAAATATTTCAGGTAAAATGTCTTTTTTAACAACCTCATTCGTTCGTTTCTGTTGAAGTGCATAAACATGTTTCGTGCTTTAACTGAAAGTAATCTCGTGAGAATAATAATAATAATAATAATAATAATGTACTCTGGCATAACTGAAATTTGTAAGGCTTTTCAAAAGTTTGCATTCCAACTTAATCTGCTAACTGTAAACGTTGGAAACTGGTTTACAAATCTGATCCTGACATGGAGTGGGTTTTTTCATGACGTCTCAGAGCCGAAGCAAATAAGAACGTTTTCTGACATTCCCGGCAAAGATACCTTTGCTTCTCTCTAGTATGTGTTCTCGTGTGTCTCTTTAGATTACTTTTTAGATATGTTTTAAACTCGCATAATTGGTAGTGGTATGGTTTCTCTCCAGTGTGAATTCTTGCATGGCATTTAAGATGACAAGATTGGATAAACCGTTTTTGACATGTCTCGCACTGGTATGGTTTTTCTCCAGTATGGGTTCGAACATGGCTTCGTAGGCGAGAAGGATGGGAGTATCTATTTTTACATATCTGACATTGGTATGGTCTCTCTCCAGTATGGATTCTAACATGACTTTGTAGCGTTGAAAATCTCGAAAATATTTTTTTACAAAGAATACACAGAAATCGTTTCTCTTCATAGTGTGTTTTTTCATGACTATTCAGACCTGAATAAGATGAGAATGTTTTTTGACATACCATGCAAAGATATGGTTTCTCCCCATTATGCATTCTCATATGAATTTTTAGAGAACGTTCATACTTCGATTTAAACTCACATAACTGACATTTGTACGGTTTCTCTCCGGTATGAATTCGTGCATGAACTGTCAGATTTGAACGTATGGAAAATCGTGTTTTACATACTTGGCATTGGTAAGATTTCTCTCCGGTATGAATTCTAACATGATCATGTAGACTATGAGAACGAGCGAATAGTTTCTTACATACTTCGCACTGAAACGGTTTCTCTCCAGTATGGATTCTCATGTGCGCTCTGTAGGTCACAGGCGCGCATAAATATCTTTTCGCAAAGCTCACATTCGCGTGTCTTGGATTTGGAATGGCTTTCCTTGTTTTCCTTCGTATCATTATCCACCACAAATGATTTCTGACATAGTTGGGAACTTTCTATCTCTTCTTGTGTTGCATATCCGATGGCATATGCTGATGAATGCTTGGTCGAAATGCTTTTCGACATCATTAATTATTATGAATTGTCTGAGTGTTGTGCTTCAGCATAATATGATTTTTGCACAAAGTCAGAGTTTAAAACTATATACTTCTTTAAAGTTTTATGGACTGAAATTATTCTTCAACCTTGCCAGTTGTGTGCCTCTTCAGTATTTAGCTCACTAAACAGCCAGTAGAAATCTAAAACAGTACAGCATCGTAGTCACAATATAAGACACATTATTATAGGAGACAGAATCGGAATTTCCGCCAGCTTGATCGCCTAAGGGGCCGTCCATAAAGTACGTCACGCTATTTTGACCATTTTTACCCCCCTCCCCCTGTCACAAACTGTCACAAATCTCGGACCCCCCCTCTAAAGTAGGTCACACTTTCGAACACATTTTTTTGTAATTAACACCCAATTAAAATTTAATCTAAAACACACTTCACTATTAAACTGTATTAAAATAGGCCTATAAAATTTCCACTTAAATCAACTTTTATCCCGGCCAGGCCGGGTTTAGACACGCTGGCCGAGCCGGGTCGGATTTTAGGTACTAAGAACCGCTAGTGGATATTAGAGTAAAAAAGCGTGACAAATGAAAGTGGGTATTTATTAGATAATACAATGGCTTGGTATCATAATATATTTTAAAGAATGACGTAATATAATTGTTTATATTAAAGTTCATGATAATAATGATTAAATTATATAAATATTACCTCTGAATCCTCAACATTTTGTATTATAATAATTACTAAATATGTAAAAATTAAATTCCGAATTTCTCGCTCAGTGACATAATTTATATAATGCAGCGGACAACATAGAAATAATACTTCCGAAAGCAAGGCTATACATAAAACAAGGCTTCGCAACAGCATACTAGCGCTCCTAGCGAGAGGAATCGTGAACAACACATTCAGGAAAATTATTTTTAATGCTATTAAATTCTACTAAAAAAATAAAAAATAAATTATAAATAAAATTTAAAAATAAATGTGTGACGTCACACATGGCCTGACCCCTCCCCTGTCACAAACTGTCACACTTTCTTAACCCCCCTCCCCTGGAGCGTGACGTACTTTATGGACGGCCCCTAAGACACAGTATCAATTTGCAATAAATACATTGAACATCAATATTCGGTCCGTATTCCACAATCTAAAAAAGTCCTTGTACAGTAGGTCCATGTTAAATTCGTCGGTATGCTACTTGCTGGTCTTTACCTGAATCAAAACTCGTAAAAATCGTGCAGCTTGATTCATTGCTGCCACTTAAGTTTAGCAGGGTACCGTCCTTCTGCGTGGCTGAAGCGAAATTAAACCACAAGAAGATGCATGATGGAGAAATGTAAAGTTTCCAAAAGATATTGACGATATCCCAAAATTCCCAAGCCCACATATTAAGGCCATTTATCCTTAAACGCCATAACGCTAAGACTTCCATCTTGCACTGCTGGCACTGCTAGACAGGATTGATGAGGCAGATGGGGACAACTAAATCAGAGTATGAGTGTCTCGATTTTTTAAAGCTCAGTGGATTTCAAGTCCATAAACTTGCGCTTCCAGATTCATTGTCTTCAATAACAGGAACAGGGTTTCAAGTGTTGTATTTCTTGTTGAATAAATTACATACCTCATGCATCTAGTATGCTAACACTCGATATAAACTACCTTTATTATAACATTGTAAGAATTATTTGGTAATTGTAATTATAAATTAGGTCTATTTCGTAATTGTGTCAAATACTTAGGCTGCGTGGGCCTATATATCTTTAGGGCATGTTGAAAAGCAGTGTGCCGTGGATTTTCTCGATTTCATTAGCCCCAACACACACACACAATCTGTTATTCAGTATGGCAATGATGGTCCATCTCTTTCGAGAACAGATGTCAACCGTCTTGAAT
>JACEVL010000406.1:1359606-1426361 GCA_020284085.1 Aporrectodea caliginosa
TTCGGATCGCCTTGACCTGTTTGTTCCTCGTGTGAGAACGGCCATAGCTCAGTCCCGTACCTTTGCCTGCATTGGTCCTTCGTTATGGAATCAACTTTCACCCTTTGTTCGCTCTAACATACTATCTGGTGTTCCTGCTACATCTTTTCGCTACCTCAAAACTTGTTTTTATTATCGATGACTTTCGCACTGGGAGCGCCTCTGCTTGGTGTTCACTGTTAGAGGCGCTTTATAAATGTATAAATACAATACAATACAATACAATACAATACAATACAATACAATAATGTTGCTTAGTTATATTTTGCAGAGCTGTATATCTGTCTGTTCCTGTATGTCTGTCTGTCCCTGTATCTCTGTCTGTTCCTCTCTGTATCCTACTAAGCATTTATATCTTAATAAAATATGTATAATGCTGTGAAGTTATATTGTATGCTTTAAGTCTGTCTGTTCCTGTATCTCTGTCTGTTTCTCTGTGTTTGTCTGTTCTTGTCTGTTCGTCTATACTAGCTTAGAGTTATCCACCTGTCACGCTAATAGACAATCACACATTCACGTGTTTCACTACAGAGATATCATTGTCCTGTGATGGGCACTTAACTATTTTTTTAAACTTCAACCATTTTTGAAATAAAATAAAATAAACAGTTTGACAAAATTCGGCAACTTAATTTGTAAATAAGTCAACTAAACTAAAGTGAATTAAGCTTTTTTCCAACATTTTAGCAATTGTTTTACAAACATTTCCACAATAACAGTGGTTAGGTGAACTGTAATAGGCCTAATGCAAAGCGTCAATGACAATTTATTTTCAAACTATGTTATTATTATTACAGTAGTTTTATATAACGCCCCTTCAAGACAGTTCACTCAGGAGCGCTCCCAGCCCAACCTCGGTCAAACAGGACAGTCTTAAGGGCAGAGAAGAACTGAGCAGAGTGGGTTATTGATTGGGTCAGACGCAGTGTCACTGGAAGCCCATTCCAGGTCACTGGGCCAGCCACAGAGAAGGCGCGCGGTGCTGTCGGATAGCAGTCCGAGCACGGGGGACTAGTAACTTCGCTTGCACCGCAGAGCGCAACGAGACACGACGCGGAACAGCCACAGTAGGGCAGCAGAGTTCCCGCAGATATGGAGGTGCCAGCCCCTCAGTGCAACGCCGGACCAGTGCAGAGACCCGGTAGGCAATGCGCTGCGGGTAGGGGAGCCAATGGAGGACATCCTGCATGTACCATGAAAACCCGACTGAACTTAGGGATGCGGCCCACAAGGCGGGCAGTAGTAGTAATGTGTAGTAGACTAATAGTTCTATTACAGTTCTACCAGAAAATAATGAAGACAGTTGTTAATGCAAACGATGATGCATCATGCAATTCAATGCAGTTCACTTGACTTGAGTAATAAAACCAGTAAGGCCTACTAATAACAATCATTACGGAAGATAGTTGCGCAGTAGGTGATTTCTTTAGTTAAAAATTTCAGTGAATAACTAACAAATATTAGTTAAATTTGCTTATAACTAAACTATTTTTCTGCAGTTAAACTTCATCCTTAATTAAAACATTTTCAGCTTTTTAGTTAACTTTTGTCCATTACTGACCAACATATCTAGACAGGCAATCATAAATGCATGCACAGAAAGGTGGACAGATAATCGAGACAGATTGAGGCATTGAGAGAAATTTGCAAATGAAAGAGAAATGAGGACAGGCAGGAGAAAAGAGACAAACAGCGAATGAAGGACACCAACAGAGATACAGTTTATTGTCAGATCCAAGAAGCAAAAATCGCAACAGAAAGAACCCAGAATTAAATTACTAGCTCCACATAACATCTATTACACTTTCTACGATATCGCTAAAACTGCCCCACTCCGCAGGCGCTAGGTAAAAAAATATCGCCTGTGCATTAGTATAAATTATGACGTAACAATCGGTTAATAATGCGTCGGTTGAGTTCCTCAGTCGTTTGATCACGTGAATTAGTCACGTGGTTTGGGGCGAGTTGACAGAAGCGAATAGAGAGGAAATGCCAAACGTAAGGCACTTGAGTCCTCTCGAACGACCGACACTTCTGCGCAGCTACCGCTACACGTTGGGGGAAGAGCGGAAGACAATGGGAAGGACGGACGGACGGACAGAAGGACGGAGAGAGAGACAGAAGGATGGATGGACAGAAGGACGGTTCTCGTCGTAGATTCTGGTCTCAATATTTCATATCTTTTCAAAAATTGCAACAAATGTCTGAAAATCTGTCGAAGTCATGCTGTGTTTTAAATCGGCTACTCGCAAAATTATTGAAATATAAAATCGCTACGGGAGTTTAGTGCAATTTAAATTTCTTCTGATATCAAACTGTAAGACTACATCAAGAATGAATCTGACACCTCTTATAAAACAATATGAACTCCTTGGTTACGTAATGAGCACAAGCAATGATGACGTCACTATTATCAACGACTTGGTAAGGTTTGAAATCTACTGTTTAAAAATTAATTAATATCAATCGTCGATAATTAATAATTTTTCGCAATTTTCAATTGCTTTTCCTTTTCAGTAGAACGTGTCACTGATTCATATTATCAGCGTTAAGTCTCACAACAGGCGGACCGCAATTAATAGTGTGGCGTTTGCATGTCCGTCGTTCGTTTAGTTCGTCAATATGTAGGCTTTTTAAGGGTAAACCAAAATAAATCTCTCTCAATATCTGTTCGATATAAAAAAATGTCAACGCATTTCACACCCTTGATAATTTTATATTGCTATCAAGGGAGTAACTCAGAGTGGTGGTGACAAATCTCCTTCCCTTCTCTCTGCACCTCCGTTCCCTCTGCCCTTCCCATCCCCTTGTTTACGTCCCCTTCCATTTAGTGTTTTATTCGCCATTTTGCAGTCGACCACAAATAGCAATTTACATGTTTCACAACTCTACCTTTACAACACAATGTTGCGCCAATGATGGCCATAAATGACTTGGAATCTGGAATGTATTTTGAATTTTTCATTTCATTTCATTTGGTTTTCTACCTGAAATTGTGACTTCTCCTGTGGTTCTTCAGTTCCATACATGATAGGCCTACAGATTTCGTAAGCAACAGTCCAAACGACTTGCGCTTGCGCTCTAGCCTATCTACTTATTCTTCCTGATTTGACTACAAGCTTCAAGATTGAAACAAATGGGTCATCGTTGCCATATCGGATATGTAGATTGTGTGAGTGTTCGCCGTACCGATTTTAATGGAAATGAGTGAAAAAATTTTTTTGCATTTCTGAGATCTCACTTTTGATGAAAGCCATTCTCTTAATGTGTATTTTCAGGATTTTGTACAAGCATAGTTTCAGTTTTTGTGATTATATATTAAATCAATATTTTTCCCAGAAAATTGGACACATTCGTAACTTTGTCATTTTAAAACAACAAAATTTAATGTGGCCTTTAAGAATATGAAAATGCTCATATTCTGAAATTGCCGACATGTGACTCATTTTTATCCCTTGGGTCACATCTGTGGGCTTGCAAAATTTTGGGATATCGTCAATATCTTTTTGAAACTTTAAATTTCTCCATCATGCATCCACTGGTGGTTAAATTTCGCTTCAGCCACGCAGAAACATAGTAGCCTGCTAAACATAATGGGCAGCATTGAATCAAGCTGCACGATTTTAACGCGTTTTAATTCTGGTAATCACCACCAAGTAGCATATTAACACGAATTAAACATAGTGTTCTTGAACTATTTTAGATAGTGAAATACGGACTGTAAATTCATGTTTACTGTGTTTTCTTGCAGTTGTCTTTGCAAATTAATATTTTGTCTTAGACGATCATACTGGCGGAATTCTGATTTTGTCTCACATAATTATGTGTTTTATTATTTATTACGACTGTGGTCCTTTTTATTATTTTGGTAGGTTAATTATATGAATAAATAAATGCAAGAGAAAAGATTTCACATCAGTGCTTAGTGAGCCACATACTAAAAAGCCTAACAACTGTCGAAGTTGGACAATAATTATTGCAGTCCACAGAAACTTACAAGAATTGATGGGTTTTCAACTCTGACGATTCATAATAATTAATTATGTCATAAAGCATTTCTTACAAGCATTCATCAGCATTTCCCTTCGGAAATGCAACACAGGAAATGGTAGACAGTTCCCAGCTATGTCAGAAATCATTTGTGTTGGATAGCCATACGAATGAAAACAAGAAAAGTTATTCTAAAGTAAAGACACACGAATGCGAGTTTTGCAAAGAAATATTTACGCACAGCGATGAAGTACAGAAGCACCTGAGAATCCATACTGGAGGAAAAAGATACCATTGCCTGGTATGTCTGGAAACACATACTGGAGAGAAACCGTTTCAGTGTGAAATATGTAAACAAATATTTTCTTGTTCTAACAGTCAAGAGAACCATATTAGAATCCATACGGGAGAGATGCCTTATCAATGCCAGGTATGTCAAAAGAGTTTCCTTCATATTTCAATTCTAGCACGTCATGCAAGAATCCATACAGGAGAGAAACCATACCAATGCGAGGCATATCAGAAGCGGTTTTCCCAATCTTCAAAATAACACGTCATTCAAGAATTCATACCAGAGAGAAATCTTACCAATGCCAGATATGTCAAAAACGTTTTTCCAAATCTGAACATCTAACAATTCACGCAAGAATCCATACTGAGAGAAACCTTATCAATGCCAAATATGTCAAATACGTTTTTCTCACTGTTCCGGGCTAACGTGTCATGCAAGAATCCATACTGGAGAGATGCCTTATCAATGCCAAATATGTCAAAAGCGTTTTTCCACACCTTCAACTCTAACACTTCATGCTGGAATTCATACCGGAGTGAAATCTTATCAATGCCAAATTTGTCAAAAACGTTTTTCCCAATCTTCGCATCTAACAACTCATGCAAGAATTCATACCGGAGAGAAATCTTATCAATGCCAAATATGTCAAAAACTGTTTTCTTGGCGTTCCGGTTTAACATATCATGCAAGAATCCATACTGGAGAGATGCCTTACCAATGCCAAGAATGTAGAAAACGTTTTTCCAACTGTTCAAATCTAACACGTCATGCAAGAATTCATACCGGAGTGAAACCGTACAAATGTCAGTTATGTGAGTTTAAATCTAAGTATGAAGGTTGTCTAAAGATTCATATGAGAAAGCATACGGGAGAGAAACCATATCTTTGCCAGATATGTCAGAAAACATTCTCATGCATTTCAGTTCTGAAAAATCATGAAAGAACCCACCCTGAAGAGAAACGATTTCTGTGTGTTCTTTGTAAAAAACTATTTTCCAGATTTTCAACGCTACAAAGACATGCCAGAATCCATACTGGAGAGAGACCATACCAATGTCGCATATGTAAAAAGAGTTATTACACATCTTCTGACCTCCGAGATCATGTTCGAACCCATACTGGAGAAAAACCATATCAATGCCAGGAATGTCATAAACGTTTTATCCGATCTTCTAGTCTAAAACGTCATGCAAGAAATCATACTGGAGAGAAACCATACCACTGCCAATTATGTGAATTTAAAACTAATATTAGAAGTGATCTAAACAGACACACGAGAACACATACTGGAGAGAAACCATACCTTTGCTTGGTATGCCAGAAAACATTCTCATGCGCTTCAGGTCGGAGAAGTCATGAAAAAACCCATTTAGTGTCAGGCTCAAGTTTGTAAAACCATTTTCCAAAGCTCACAGTCTGCAAAATTATATTGGAATCCATACTTGAGAAAAGCCGTACACATTCCCGTTATAATAGAGAACATTCTCACGCGATCATTTCAGTTATGTCAGGCCTAAGCATGTCTATGCACTTCGTCTGAAATACATGAATGAACCATAAATGGAGAGAAACCATCAGGTTTGTAGAAAACACATTTTTGCGATCTTCGAGTCTACGAAGAAACAAGTCTCAACCAGAAATTACCTAAAATATTTGACTTTATTGAGTTCACCAACAAAAGTTGGTGAACCAGTAAGAAAACTGGAAGTGTTGAGCTACTCAGTCTATGATGTTATGCACGAACGAATTCTGCATATCAGTTTTGTACTCAAAGTAAAAGCTTTAGTTTAGTACAACTGAATATTCCTGCAGGACTGGACATATTCAAGGATCCTGCTTTTGTTTTGCGTTTTTTGGAATATTTTTGGTTCAATTCACGTGGGCCTATTATGGTTGTGTCTAGTTTTCAGCATTTTAACTCTATCGAACTGTTTTTGTTATTGCGCTGCTGGTATACTTCACATGATCTCCTGTAATTTTGTTCGTGTTTTCACTTAATTCAAGTTTCACATAGTCGTACTCTCACGCTTTTACTCTTCCGTAAATGCAATCAGAAAGTAATTGCATCGATGATTTCACGCATAGTCAGTTCTGATGGTAGCGATTCTGTTAAGGTTGAAATGTTTTAGCAAAATAAATTTTTTTTTTTCGTTCTTTATTTGTCATAGATAACCCAAATTTAAACTCCAGCTTCTTTCGAGATCGGTAGAAATAAGTGTGAAGTCTCCAGTGGATCAAGGGTGACGTACCTTCTGCATCTTCCCAACACCGATATGAACTATAGTCCTTCACAGCTCTACTTTCCCAGGCGACCACTGCAATGACATGGGAGCCAGTGATAGGTGAGCACTTAACCCTATTTAGCAGCTTGGACGGCGGCTTCGCTAGTTCTGATGGATGTCTGAGCATAATGATGAGGAACACTGTCACATTCATTGCCAGAGAATTTATATAGCGCCTCTTCAAGATGTCTACTCAGAGGCGCTCTCTGCGCTAGCCTATTACGATGTCAACTGTCATTACAAACGAAAACATTAGGTCAGTTAGCGAAATAATGCACAGCAAGCTACATGTAGGAGAGTCACCACTGGCGGGCCAACGCACACGCTTGGATTCCCGTCGACAGCAGAAGATGGCATGGAAGTCACTCTTGTTGGTGAAGAGTTGGTGTTCCTGCTGGTATAGCCGCATCTGTCAGGGTCATCAACGCGCTGAGTGCTGAATTCGCAAGTTCGTATTTTATGGTGTCTCAGCCGACTCTGTTGTTAAGATACATTCCTGCAGTTCGTATGTGCTAGCAGCAGAAGCCAGGACGGCGGAAGTGCCAGCGTAGATGCACAACGGACTCTCAGACCACCATCTCTCACCGTCAAAGAATTTTGGCTGAGATGTAGGTTGAAGGTTGATACAATTGCCACGCAAGCCAGAAAGAAATATGGATACGTAAAAAGCCTTTTGACTTCTAGATTCGTGGTTAATTGCTAAGACCGAGTTGACGTACTCCAGGCGAGAGTATAATAGACAAGAGATCTAGCAGGTTAAGAGTAGAGACTATGTGACGTATAGCACTGATATGATAGAAACATGATTTGCAAACGTTTTTGATGGGGGTCATAGTGTAAGATAATTTGATTATTATTTTTTAAGGGTCCGTGTTATTTCTAATCCAGTCTAATCCTAGGTGACTATACTTATATCATGTATATAATTTTTGAGATTCATTGGCGCACATTTTGAGGTAAACATCATGGTGGTAGCCCACGCCATTCAAAAGTTATACCTGATATAACCGCGGCGGAAAATTGTCTTCATTACTTCACGCCAAAATTTCTGATGACTTTTTTTGCTTTTCGCCCAAGAAGGACAATGGGTCAGGAAGCGTGTTTTAACAACGGAACCCTTTAATTAGCAATATTTTATATTATTGCGTACATTTTGTACTTTTTGGATAAACAAATATAAGATTATGCGTGTTTTGAAACTAATCTATGTATAAAAGATACACACAATCATCCCTAACACATGTTTATATAGTATAAATGTACATCCAGACATATATATATATATATCCATACATATATATCGGTTTACGTTGTAATGCTGTATTCAGCCATTTTCACAGATTTACGCGTATTATTTATTTTGATCACTTGCCGGTATTCAAAGACAAAGATGTTGGCATGCAAATGAAGCCCTACATTCCCTCTAAAGAATTGTATCTTTGTTTCTCTTCCAGGAAGACAAATGAATACGCTACAGACAAAAACTAAGGGGAGTGCTTCCATTCAGCCATTTTTTTCACGCATATTACGCGTATTATTATTTATTTTGATCACTTACGGTATTCAAAAGACAAAGATGCAGGGCCGGATTAACAAATGTGGTGGCCCTGTTCGGTAAACCTGTGGGGGCCCCAACCCCAAAGAATCACGACAAAAGGACACATAGAACGTTTTATATTCAACTAATCAACATTCGTCTATTATTAATTCGTACCTTCTTTCTTTTTATAAAATATCAGTTGATCTTATTATTATCTAGCCTAGTGTTAAAGAATACATCTTTTACGGTTTAACAATATTAGAGTGGCTATTACCATAGTTGTTAAAAACGATCAAATCAAAATAAAAACGGAAAAAAACGTCGTTTTATTGAAAAAAATAAAAAACGGAAAAAAACGAGAAAAAAAACGGAAAAGAAGATAATTTGACTTTTCTACATCTTTTACTGCATTTTAAAATTAAAAACCTTGTTTACACAATTTAATTTTAATCAGCAAATAACATAACTTTATTAGTAAACACCAAGTAACAGTAATCTCCAACAATTATTTTCTTTTTCGTAAGACTTAGTTGGTTTAAAAAGAATTTGAGAAATTAAAATATTGAAATCTTTTCAAATTTAAATTGTATACATAAGTCCATATAAATCCAAGCTGATAATTTTATAAGCAATAAAAAGCTAAACTTTGTAAGTATAGAGTGTACTTGATTAAAAATTGTAGGTCTACTAACAATTCTGACTTATATAAGAACTTGATATGGAGTAATATCCGTCAGTTTATCAGTCAATCAGAGATTACTGAGTACAAAGACAACATTTTGGATAACGTAGAAATTCAAATAACTTTTATAAATTTTATTTCTTGTACTGTGCTGTTTATTTCTCAACTGATGACACCAAATAGTGACGTAAATAGGATGAATCCTTGAAAGGACGGAGACAATGTAAGGGATATCAGACAAAAATTAAATTAAACAAATAGTAACAGAGAGTTATTAAATAAATAAAGTTACATAGAAAAAATAAAAAACGGTAAAAAAAACGAGACCAGAAATAAAAAACGAAAAACGACGTTTTTGGAAAATAATAAAAACAAAAAAAACGTTTTTTACAACTATGGCTATTACAATTGCAAGTGTACCCAGTGATGGGCAAAAGGTAACTAAAAAGTTGCAAACTTTTAGTTTAACTAAAAAATTTAGTCAATGCAGAAGTTTAACTACTAAATTAGTTTAGTATAAACCAAAGTTTAACTAATATTTTTTAGTTATTAACTAAAAAGTTTAACTGATATTTATTAGTTATTAGCTAGAAAGTTTAAGTAACAAAATCAGCAACTATCTTCCGCGATGACTGTCATGAGTCACTGGTTTTATTACTCAAGTCAAGTGAACTGCATTGCATTGCACGATTCATCACTGTTTGCATTAATTTAGCAACTTTCTTCATGAGTTTCTTGTATAACTGTACTAGGACTATGAGTCTAGTAGGCCTACACATTACATAGTTTGAAAGTGAAATTGTCTTTGAAGCTCTGCATTATTACAGTTTACTTAACCTCTGTTATTGTGGAAATGTTTGTGAAAAGTTTGTTAAAAAGTTGGAAAAAGTTTAACTGAATATTTTTATTTTAGATAACTTATTTACAAAATCAGTTGCCAACTTCTAGTTAAACTTTTTAATGTTAGTTGAAAGAGAGTTATAGTTTAGCTAAAAAAGTTAGTGCCCATCACTGGGCGTACCACAATACAAAAAATAAAAGTAGGCCTAATGGGCTTAGGCTAGCAATAGGCTGGTCTTAACTGATTAGTCACAGTGTTTGCAGCCTACATATTGTAACAAGCCTAACAGTTAGAGAGTTAAAAGCAACATCAAATTATGGCAGGTTGATTTGAGATGAATCTGCCTGATAATGGAAACTCCTATAGGGGCCCACACATATGCGAAAGTTGTGTTTAGGCCTATATTAAAATGAGTAGTTTTGAATAATTTGTTCTGAGTGTTTTTGCTCATTTTTACTATTAGACTTAACAAATAACAACATCTATAAAATATTATAAAATATTTCTTTTGGATGTGTGGGGGCCCCTCAAGTGTGGGGGCCCCTGTTCGGCCGAACATGTTGAACATGCCTTAATCCGCCTCTGCAAAGATGTAGGTATGCAAATGAAGCCCTGCATTCCCTCTAAAGAATGGTATAATTGTTTCTCTTCTAGGAAGAATAGTCAATAAGCTATAGTCGAAAAACTAAGGGGGTTGGTATCTACAGAATGGCATATTTGTTTCACTTCCAGGAAGAAAGTAAATACTCTAGAGTCGAAAAAAGGGTGGTGGTATCCACCCCCCCCCTGGTACCTCGGGTACCAGAAGGGGGCGTGAGATACCATCATGGTGTTTACCACAAACTGTACGCAAATGAACCTGCTACAGCTACCTAAAATGTAAAAATTAAATTCCATATGAAAAACAATTATGCATAAAAACCAAGGGGTGGTAAATCCCCCCCAGTCTTGGCAGCGTGAGGGTTAAATGTATTTGAATCTAAAATCCATAGTCTAGTGCTATGTAAACTTCTGATCCCCAAGTGCAAAACGGCAGTAAGACTGAATTTGACACCTCTTATAGTACGATATAATCTCCTTGCTTACTTAATGAGCACAAAGAATCATGACGTCATTTACTAGCGATTTAGTCTACGAGGTAACGTTACAAATCTACTTTTTAAAAATTAAATCAGGTTAGTAGTCGATTATCAATTAGTCTTTGCAATTTCAAATTGCTTTTCTGTTTCAGTAGAATGATACAATTTAGTTATTATCAGTGTAAAGTCTCACAACTAGCGGACCGCAAATAGCCAATTATTGAGGCGTTTGCATTTCCGTCGACTGTTTAGATCGTCGATATGTAGGCTACATAGGGTAATGTCCCTAAATTTCTTCTCCATATCAAAAATATTTACCCATATTTACTGAAAATGGACTTCTGCTGCCAATTCATACGGGTAGGTCTCCATTCCTTTTTCCCTTTCATGTTGTGCTACAGTGGTGCGTTATGCCTTATTTTTTATTATAAAATACTATTAATTATTATTATTATTATTTTACCCGAGGTAGTTCTAATCCCTCAGGCCGCAAAAAATGTCCGGAGACAATAAGATGAACGTCTGGAACGGCATTCACTCGACAAGTTCTGGTTGGGCAAAAGTACCACGAAAGGCCACGGCGTTATTAGCGTTGGATGGTGATTGCTAAGCGTTGGAAGAGATATTATTATTATTATTATTATTATTATTATTATTATTATTATTATTATTATTATTATTATTATTATTATTATTATTTTAAATAATAATAATAATATCATTATCATTATCATTATCATTATTATTATCATTATCATTATCATTATCATTATCATTATTATTATTATTATTATTATTATTATTATTATTATTATTATTATTTTTTTTTTTTTTTACCCGAGGTAGTTCTAATCCCTCAGGCCGCTAAAAAATGTCCGGAGACAATAAGATGGACGTCTGGAACGGCATTCACTCGACAAGTTCTGGTTGGGCAAAAGTGCCACGGAAGGCCACGGCGTTAAAGCGTTGGATGGTGATTGCTAAGCGTTGGAAGAGATAACAAGTTTCTTTGGAGTCTCCGGTAAGTAGAGTAAGGCGTTTTCCCAATTCTTTGATGAAATCCAGTGCATTATTATTGATGGGGCCGGGAGGTCTCGACAGGCCAATGAAATCATCTGGCTACATTGGTAAGAGATGCGCATGTTGCGTCTCATGCGCTCTGCTATTATAGAGAGCGTACGGATGGCGGTTTGATTCCCGTTGCGGCTTATTATTTTCAGAAATTTAAATCTTGGGCTAGCACGGTCCTTGCACGGGGATACTAAATGGCGTGGCGTCCATTCAAACGGGCGAGCGGTGGAGAAGGGTTGGGTCTCATCTTATCAATTCATTGTAAAATGAGCAAGGTCCAGACTATGATTATTCGGTGGCTATACAAAAAGGCGAGGGTTTACATTTTACATTTTCAAATACAGCGCAACGATAAAATTTATAAGATAGAGAAAATTCAAATACAAGGGCGTACTACGCAAATCAAGCGGGAACGATAAAGGTAGATAAAGCCCGTGCGAAGCCGGTTAGCACCGTCTAGTTATCTATAAAGCAGTAACTGTTGTCTAAAATGAACATCAAAGTGCCTTTATTGTGTTACGTCTCCACTCGATCTGGCTCCGCTAAAGTGTTACGGAAAGCCACCGAGTTGAACCGCTGGGTCGTTATATTAGGCCTATTATAATTATTTTTCAACTCTAGCTATGTGTAAAAATCATATGTGAAGTACAACTCTAGCTATGTGTAAAAATCATACCTGAAGCAAAAAACTCTGTTACTTTACAACCATGATGTCGAAAAGCATTTGTTACAAACATTCATCAGGTTATTCCATCAAAAATGCAACACAAGAACAGATAGAAAATTCCCAGCTACATAACTATATTAGAATCCATGCCGGAGTGATGCCTTATCAATGCCAGGTACATGAAATGCGTTTCCCTCTATCTTCAAAGCTAATACGTCATGCAAGAATTCATACTGGAGAAAATTCTTACCAATGCTAAATATGTCAAAGAAAATTTATAGGTGTTCCAGTCTAAGACGTCATGCAACAATTCACACTGAGGAGAAATCTAACCAATGCCTAGTATGTCAAAAACGTTTTGCTCAGCCTTCATATCTAAGGATTCATGCAAGAATCCACACTGGAGAGATGCCTTTCCAGTGCCAGTTATGTCAAAAACGGTTTACGCAATCTTCAAATCTAACAGTTCATGGAAGAATTCATACCGGAGAGAAATCTGACCAATGTCTACTATGTCAAAAACGTTTTTCTCAGCCTTCATATCTAAGGATTCATGCAAGAATCCACACCGGAGAGATGCCTTACCAATGCCAAGAATGTAAAAAAAGTTTTTCCAAAAGTTCACATCTAACGCGTCATGCAAGAATTCATTCCGGAGTAAAGCCGTACCAATGCCAGTTATGTGAGTATAAAACTAAGTATGAAGGTGATGTGAAGAGTCACATGAGAGTACATACTGGAGAGAAGCCATACCTTTGCTGGGTATGTCAGAAAACATTCTCAAACATTTCGTGTCTTAAAAGTCATGAAAAAACCCACTCTGAAGAGAAACCATATCTGTGTATTCTTTGTAGGCCTAACAAAACATTTTCCGCAGCTTCAGTGCTTCACAGACATGTTAGAATCCATACTGGAGAGAGACCATACCAATGTCAGATATGCAAGAAGAGTTTTTCCCAATTTTCTCACCTACGAGATCATGTTCGAACCCATACTGGAGACAAACCATACCAATGCCAGACATGTCAAAAACGGTTTAACCGATCTTGTAATCTTAAAAGTCATGCAAGTATTCATACTGGAGAGAAACCATACCACTGTCAATTATGCGAGTTTAAAACTAATAATAAAAGTCATCTAAACAGGCACACGAGAACACATACTGGAGAGAAACCATACTTTTGTCAGGTGTGTCAGAAAACATTCTCACGGGCTTCAGGTCTGAGACTTCATGAAAAAACCCACCCAGTGTCTGCCTGTAGTTTGTAAAATATTTTCCAAAGTTTACAGTATGCAAAATTATGCTGGAAACCATATTTAAGAAAAGCCAAACAGTTTCCTGTTATTTCAGAGAACATTCTCATGCGATTATTTCAGATTTTGTCAGTTAAAATGTTTTTTATTCGTCGGAAATACACGAATAGGCTAAATCCTATATTGGGAGAAACCATTCTGTGTCAGGTTTGTAAACGAACATATTGCGATCTTCGAGTCGACAAAGAAATAAAAGCCTCAACCAGAAATTATTTGAAATATATGGCCCTAGAACTTAAGGCTCTATGTCCACTTTTTTGAAAAATCAACCTAACGCTATATCCGTTACCTGGATGACAGAGGCTATGTCCTGAACAGTCTAGCTTAACTGGAGACGCTTTCTTTAGCTCAATCTGTGAGTGCTATAAAGCTCTATGTCCACAAATTTGGACAGTGTCTCAAAGCTATAGAGGAACAAGTCAGTCATCCAATAGAATCATTAATTTTGTATCACGTGAATTGGAGATATCACCGTGTTCGATTGTGGTCTGAAAAAAGAATTATACGGTGCTATGTCCATAGCCAATAGCAGTGAGAGATCTTAACACGTGACTGGACTTATAACCGTGTTCGAGTGAGGTCTGAAAAAGAATTATACGGTGCTATGTCCATAGCCAATAGCAGTGAGATATCTTAACACGTGACTGGACTTAGAACCTACAGCAGTCACCCCTGCCATAATTATAGCCAAATTACTCATAATCGGTTTACATTATGATCGAAATACAAATATAATCATACTAAGGGAAAACTTTGTTTTCCAAAAAGTTTAATTTAATTGCCATTAATGAAACAGAGCAAAAGATTTTCGTCAGCAAATCTTAAACATCGTTTTTCTCTGTTTCGCAAAAAGTGGACATAGAGCTATAAAGTTCTAGGGGTACGAAATATTTGGCCCTTGTTAAGGTTAACCAACAACACTTGGTGGAAAAAGAAGCATAATGGAAGCTTGGAGCTACGCAATCTATGACGATACGCACCAACGAAGTCTTGCCTACCAGTTTTGTATTAAAAGTAGCCTACGAGCTTTAGTACAGTCAGAGGCGCAGAAAACCAGGTTTTTTCAAAATGAAAGTGTTCTTTGTGTTTTTTATGTTTACGATTTTCCTATTACGGATCATAAAACTAATAAATATGGCATGAATACCGTTCAAATTAATCAGTATTAATGTATAATGAAGTTAACTGGAACATTGGAACTGTAGAATGTCATGTAACGAAATTAACCAAGACGATAGAACAGTTGCACAGAGAGTTTATAAATAATTATTTCTAAATTTGTTTTAAGAAAACAACTAAAAACCAAATTTTTAAATTTTCTAGTTTATTGGTTTCTAATAAAACCAAAAAGCCAAACCTTTGTGCCCTCAGTACAGTAGGCCTACAACTGAGTATTCCTTCAGAAAGTAATTGCAACGACAATTTCACGCATAGTGCTGATGGTAACGATGCAGTTAAGGTTGAAATGTTTTCGCAAAATAAAGTTTGTTCGATGTTTACTTGTCACAATAAGCCAATGTCAACTCTTAGAAATTTAGCTTCTTGTTCCAGCTTACATCGGAAGATAGATCCGCCGTTAATTGCCCGCAGCACAGTGAAAGGTTGAATTTTTTTATCACCGGAATATAAATCAACTCCTATTGCATGAATTTATTATATTTGGTTTAAGTTTTATTTCGCTTCATTTTGATGGATTTATTGATTGATTGATACTGTTTATTGAAACAACACACAAACCAAATTATGATAATTCCGCCTATAGCAAAGGTTCTACATTAGTATGCGCCCGATGATACAGTAAAACACTCAACAGCAAACCAGCTTTTAAGCAGATCTATTTAACTTTGATGGAACAACAAGTAACGACTCAGTACCTTATCCCGCATATCTAAGCTTAACCTTTATTTACCCACTATGCCTTTTAGGTGGAATTTTGAGATGGCCCTTAGATATGTGTTATATGTTGATGGTATTAAAACAGAAATGACAAGCTTTTAGTGATATTTCACATTTAAGGTCATTTTTGGGATGTTCCAAAAATGGAACGTTGGGTCATTCCCACTAGCATTTTTTTACAATGGCAGTTCAACATGAATACACGATACAATATTGACTTATCCACAATTTATTGAAAACCAGTTTGTTTAAAGGTATGAAAACTTTCAAAGCAGTTCACTTGAAGTATCTTGAGGCACCTGACACATTCTTTGGTAGTGTTTTTCTTCAAAAAATGAAAAAAACAATGAGCCTGACTAATTAAAGATATGTATTGCTCGATCCCATCGTAATGTGTCATGACAACCTTTAACGTGCCTGAGCACTTTTTCACAGGATTTACAGTATTGATACTGCTGAAACATGCTACTACATTGTTATCTGACTACCTAACAACAACAATTTTGGCATGACTAGTGTATTCAAATGTACCTCTTTCTTGCAAAAATTTTCTTGTCATTCAGAGGTGCTGTTCCGGTTCGACCATCACGGACATCATGTCCGTGATGGTCGAACTGGAATAGCACAAAACGTTTGATTGCAGCAGTCGACCAATTAAAGCCAGTCGCCAAAACAAGAGGACGGAAGAGAGGATGGACGATGGATGGATGGATGGACGGACGGACGGACGGACGGATGGATGGATGGATGGATGAATGGATACTTTACTAGGTCAATAAGCACGCCAAATAGTAACAGATTCCGTTGAGAAACCTTTTGTATCAATTTCTTTAGGGTTAGGTGGTTATTTTCTGGTATATTGACCCGTCTAATATTATATCACTAAGCAATAAGTTCATTAAGTGCGACCTTTGGTTCTCTTCATTCTCAGTGCGTTTGCAGTCGGTTCAATAAAGCACGTGCCTACTTACTTATCTTACTATCCCATACTTTTGAAAATTAAATAATAATAATATAAGGTATCCATCGAAAATGTCGCGAAGTAAATGTCGCGGTAAAAATGTCGCAGACTAAATGTCGCGGATAACAATGTCGTTGATATATAATGTCGCGGATAAAAATGTCGCGGATAAAAATGTCGCCGTTAAAAATGTCGCGGATAAAAATGTCGCGGATAAAAATGTCCGGAAAAAAATGTCGTTGATATTTTCCCCGCGACATTTTCACCATACCTTGGGAACCGTATGACAGTAGCCTATAACACTAAACTATGAAGAACGAAATTCGAAGACAATTTTTAACTTTGACCGTTTAATACTAAACTATTAAGAACGATATACGAAAAAAACAATATACGATATACGAAGACTAAACTATTAAGAACGATATACGATATACTAAACTAAAGTTTTAAAAAAACTATAATGTTCCTACTAGAATGTTCGTACTAGAATGTTCGTACTACAGCCTACTAGAATGTTCGTATAGAGAATAGAATGTTTGTATTAAAAAACTATAATGTTCCTACTAGAATTTTCGTACTAGAATGTTCGTACTAAATGTTCGTACTACAATGTTCGTATTAAAAAATAGAATGTTCGTACTATAATGTTCGTACTAGAATGTTCGTACTACAATGTTCGTACTACAATGTTCGTATTAAAAAATAGAATGTTCGTACTATAATGTTCGTACTAGAATTTTCATATTCAAATTTCGCGTCCTTTCTGAGTTTTAATAAATTCCATTTCTACTGAGAGCGATAATAAATCTAGGCTACTGTTAAATCAAAACTCTGCATCTGCACCGGATTCGCAGCATGACAAACTGACAACTTTCTGATTTTGTTGGTTGCCTTATATACAAACTCAGACACATACACAATATTCGAAATTGTTGGACATCAAACGGTTTTGAAGTTTTACACAGTGCTGGCTGAATCGAGCATAATCAACATGCGGAATAGGCCTATATTGGACATCAAAAGATTTGGAGGTTTCTTACATTGCTGGCTCACATGAGCATAGGCTAAACAAGATGCGAAATTGTGGTACATCAAATGATTTAGATTTCGAGGTCTCAAGAATCGCTGAATTCGATTCAAGGCAAGACAAACAAGACGCGAATAACGTTACAAAATCTAAGGTTTAAAAATTAATTCATGTTAGTCGTCGATTATCAATCAGTCTTTAAAAATTTCCAATTTATTGATTTTATCTTTTAGTTATTATTATCAGTGTATCTCACGTCTAGGGGACCGCAATTAGTCAATTATTGAGGCGTTTTGAATTATACCCGTCGAACGTTTTGTTCGTCGATATGTAGGCTGCGTAAAGTTGGATAAATTTTTTCACGAAAAGGAAGCTGGATTCATGAAAACAATTTCATGATGAAATGAAAGCGGGATTGATGAAAGTTATCATGGACATAGGTAGAATTCTTACTTACCAACGTCAAGTACGGCATTGAAGATATTCAAATAATTTACCAACCTAAACTACGGGATAACTGGCCTAATGATGGTAATCTCCCTAAATATCTTCTACATCAAAAATTTCAACGCTTTTTGCAACCGTAATAAATTATATCGCTATCAAGGGCGTAGGCACCCAAACATCGGTGAGTATGTTATTATTATTATTATTATTATTATTATTATTATTATTATTATTATTATTATTATTATTATTATTATTATTATTATTATTATTAATATTATTATTTATAAAGCAGTAACTGTTGTCTAAAATGAACACCAAAGTGTCGTTATTGTTACGTCTCCACTCGGTCAGGCTCCACTAAAGTGTCACGGAAAGCCCGCGAGTTGAAGCGCCGGATGGTAATATTATTATTATTATTTTATTGCTAACTGTAATTATTATTCCTAAGAGCTAACTGTGATTTTCACATGTTAAATTATATGTACATTCTTTTGAATACAGTGTGAAAGGACTATTGCAGATAGTGGAACAGAGATCGTTAGTTCTTTTACAATGCGTTTATTGTAGGCTAATAATAATTTTGTCTTTCCAAATTGATACTGTGTCTTAGGGCGATCAACATCGCTGAAGTCTGATTCTGTCTCCATAACTATATATCTTTTCATTACGACTATGATGCCTTCTATTTTTCGGTTAATAATATGAATAAATAAATGCAAGATAAAAGTAAATGTACTATATTAGATTTCAACTGAATACTTAGAGAACTTCAAAATGAAAAATGCAAACAAATGGCGGGCTTGAACAATAATCTCACTCCACGGAAACTTACAAGAGTTTCAATGTGTTCAACTCTAGCAATGTGTAAAAATCATATCTGAAGCACAAACTCTGTTACTTTATAATCATGATGTCGAAAAGCATTTCTTCGAACATTCTTTAGGATATTCCAACATAAATTCAACACAAGAAAAGATAGAAAGTTCCCAGCTATGTCAGAACCATACTACATAGTCATCCTGGAGAGAAATCTTACCAATGCTGGAGTGATGTCTTATCAATGCCAACTATTTCTAAAGCGTTTTTCCAAATCTTCAAATCAAACAATTCGTGAAAAGCTTCATACCGGAGAAAAATTTTATCAATGCCAAATATGTCAGAAACGCTGTTCCCAGGCTTCAAGGCTAAAAATTCATGCAAGAGTTCATACTGGAGAAAAATCTTACCAATGCAATATATGTCTAAATCGTTTTTCTCAAGGTTTCAGTCTAAAACGTCATGAAAGAATCCATACTGGAGAGATGCCTTATCAATGCCAGATATGTCAAAAACGTTTTTCTCAGTGTTCCAATCTAACACGTCATGCAAGAATCCATACTGGAGAGATGCCTTACCAATGCGAAATATGTCAGAACAGTTTTTCAGATTCTTCAACTCTAGCACATCATACAAGAATTCATACTGGAGAGAAATCTTACCAATGCCAAATGTGCCAAAAGAGTTTTTCTCGGCTTTTCAGTCTAAAATATCATGCCAGAATCCACACTGGAGAAATGCCTTACCAATGCCAGAAATGTCAACAACGTTTTTCTCAGTGTTCCAGTCTAACGCGTCATGCAAGAATTCATACCGGAGAGAAACCGTACAAATGCCAGTTTTGTGAGTTTAAAACTAATACTAAAAGTGTTCTAAAGATTCATATGAGAATGCATTCTGGAGAGAAACCATACCTTTGCCGGGTATGTCAGAAAACATTCTCAAGCAAGTTCAGGTCTTAAAACTCATGAAAAAACCCACTCTGAAGATAAACGGTTTCTGTGTATTCTTTGCAAAAAACTATTTTCCACATCTTCAGCTCTACATAAATTCATGTTCGAACCCGAGATAGGCCTACTACTGGAGAAAAACCATACCAATGCCAGACATGCCAAAAACGGTTTATCCAATCTTCTTATCTCAAAAGTCATGCAAGAATTCATACTGGAGAGAAACCATACCACTGCCAGTTATGTGAGTTTAAAACTAATACTAAAAGTGATCTAAAGATTCACTCGAGAACACATACTGGAGAGAAACCATACCTTTGCCAGATATGTCAGAAAACGTTCTCATGCGCATCAGGTTTAAGGCGTCATGAAAAAATCCACTCTGGCTGAAGTGTGTAAAATCAATTTCCAAAGTTCAAAGTCTGCAAAATTATGTTGGAAACTATAATTCAGAATAGCCATATCAAGTTCCAGTATTCAGAATTAATCTAAGATTATTTAAGGTATTTCAGGATACATATTCATGCAGGACGTCAGACATATTCACGGATCCTGGTTTTGTTTCCATTGTTTGTCAGGTTTGCTAAACACATTTTCGCGGTCTGCGAGTCTACGAAGAAAGCACTTTATCGAACTGTTTTTGTTTTCAACCTGAATTATCTGAAATCTTTGACGTTGGTGACGTTCACCAACAAAAGTTGTTGAACAAAGAGGAAAAATGGAAGTGTAGAGCACTCTATCTGGAGAGATGCCGAATCAATGCCAGATAGGCCTATCAGTTTTGTATTCCAAAGTAATAGCTGTAGCAAATTACAACTGAGTATTTCCGTACCACTGGACATAGTTAAGGATCCTGCTTTTGTTGCGCGCTTTCAGTTCAATTTAGGTAGGAAATAATTCATTTGTCTAGTTATAAGCATTTTAACTCTGTCGAACTGTTTTGTTATTACAATGAAGGATGTCTGTAGTTCACATCACTTGACCTACTGTAACTTTGTTCGTGTTTTCACTCAGTTCAAGTTTTGCACAGTCGTACTCTCACGCTGTTACTGTTCCGAAATGCAATCGCAGCATTATTGCAACAATAATTTTGACACATAGTCCGTGCTGAAGTCATGTTAAGGTTGAACTGTTTTAACAACCATACGTTGTGTTTGTCGCAGTTAACCAGTAACGACTCTTTGAAAGGTAGCATCCATATGGGTGGAAGACAGACCCGCAGTAAATTGGCCGCAACGGTTTATCCACTAGAGAACGGTGAACATATTTGCAAGAATTCATAGGGGTCAGAAACCATACCACTGCCGGTTTCTGAGTTTAAACTAGTCAATTAACAATTAATCTGCTTCAAAATATTTTTGCAGGAACAAATACTTGGAGAGAAACCATACCTATTGCCAGATATTTCACAAGGCCTTTTCGTGGGCTTCAAGTTCTGAATAATGTTATGAAAGTCACCAGCTCTATTACTTCTATGCTCAAGTGCGTAAAATAAATTTTCTAAAGTTTACAGTCGAATAAAATTATGTTGGAATCCATTACTTGAGTAAAGCCGTAAACACTCCCGTTATAATTGAGAACATTCTCACGTTGATTATTTCAGCTTCTAGGCCTATGTCAGGAAACATGTTTATGTACTTTGCTAGAAATACACGTTCTTAATGGAGACTGGAGATTGAAACCATCAGCTGTGGTTTCGAACTTGTGTTATACGAACCAACAAGTCTCAGAGAAATTACATGAAATATTGAACGAGTTTCAACAGCAGTTGGTGAGAACGACTGAAATCGGAGTGTGGACTGTGGAGTTATTCAATCTGCAACCAACGAATTCATGCATACCAGCTTTGCATTTGTATTTAAGAGCTTTACTAGAGTACAACTGAGTGTTCCTGTAGGACTGTACATTCGCAGGATGTGTGTTTTGTAATTTGTGTTATTGTGACACTTTTAGTTCAATTTAGGTAAGCCTATAATTCTAATGTCTGGTTATAAGCCTCTTAAATCTATGGAACCGATTTTTTGTGGTTGTACCTTGGTGGTTTATTTCATATGATCTTCTGTAACTGTTCGTTTTTTCACTCAGTTCAAGTTCAACATAGTCGTACTCTCACGCTGGTACTGTTCCGTAAATGCAATCACAAAGTAATTTGCAACGATAATTTCACACATAGTCAGTGCTGATGGTAACTATGCAGTTAAGTTTTAAATGTTTTAGCAAATAAAGTTTGTTCGATCTTTATTTGTCGTCGTTGACCAGTAACGAGTCCTAGAAATGTAGCATCCATGTACAGCTGAGGGTGGAAGCATACGCAATAATACTGCCCACAACAGTGAACGGTCAAAATATTTGTCACCCGAATTAAGTCACTATAAATCATCTCCTCTTGTATGAATGTATTTTCTTTGCGTTTAAGTTTTATTTCGCGTTATTTGATTGATTGATTGGTTGGTTTTTGAATTAATTGGTTGGTTGATTGATTGATTGTTTGTTTGATAACTTGATTAATTTATTAATTGATTGATTGATTGATTGATTGATTGATACTGTTTTTTGAAGGATCACGCAACAAACAAAAATCAAATAATGATAATTGGGCATAGCAAAGGTTCTACACATTCGTATGCGCCCGACGATACAGTTAAAACAACGTGAGTAATAATCAGACCTTTTGTAGGCTCCTTTGATGTAGATATAACAACAATCCAGTACTTTATCCCGCAGATCTAAACTTAGGCCCTAATATAATAGTGCTGAACAATTTCCTTTGAATTTTTTATTAAAAGTCGATTTGTGATGTTCAAAAATGTGACTAAACGCGTTTACAAAATGCTATAACAGATGCCATAAACATTTGAGTCTTCAAAATCCTATTAAAATGCTCGAGCGTTTTCTCAGAATTCCTAACGCAACTGGCAGAACATTTCCTTTACTTTGAGCTATTCAGCCTACATGTTGGACCAGATAATGGTGAATGTCCTTGCTCTGGATCCTCTCTGGCTTTCTCCGACCGTACTATAATATCAGTGGCAGATCGCAGCTGAGACCGTTACGCAACCAGTAAGGTGTCCCTGCATGTGTTACACATTTATAGCTTAATAAAAATATGTTGTTATGTTGTGACATTGTAGGCCTATTATTTGTAAGCTACTAAGCTCTATGTCTGTTTCTGTATCTCTGTCTGATATATATGTTTCTCTATTTTTTGTCTGTTCCTGTCTGTTCGTCTACACCAGCCCACATAAATCCACCTATCACACTGATAGAAAATCACACATTCACCCTTTCCACGAGAGAGGTACCATTGTCTGGGATAAAGTTATCAACCGCCATCGTGGTCAGGTAAAGCAGTGGGACGGAGGCTGAAGTCGCCTGTTCGACACTGTTGTCAAAAACTCATCTACTGAACCATTTCCTCCATACATCCACTTAGCACATCGACTATTCTGACTAGAACCTGAATCCTGAACTAAAAACTTTTCTTACTAGAGACTCATTACCATTGTCTGGGATGAAGTTATCAACCGCCATCGTGTCAGATGAAGCAGTAGTACGGAGCTACTTCGCCATTTGTGAAGACTGTGGGGCGACTATTCTGGCCGGATCCCAGTAAAAAACTCATCTTTCCTGTACTCATTTCCTCCATAGGCTGTTCCCGTGTCATCTCGGAGTCTAATATCTTGGCTTTATGACTTACCCCGGAATTTGTCACGATTCATTACAGTAGCGACCTTCGACTGATGTCTTTATCGTTATAGTTTGGCGCTGTAGAAGTGATCAGATTAGACTGTGATTTACCGATTCTGTCTGGTTTCTCAAACAGCTTTATTTTCTTTTCAGTTGCTCATCGATAGCCTGTAAAACTACAACACGTTCATTTGGCGAATATGACTTCTAAGGCCATTAAATGTCGAATACGCCACCATAAGGGAGATGTTTAAAGGGACGACGATCGCTGAGCAAGAGTAAGTTTATCAGACATTATTAGATCGTGTCCTGAATGAATCGACTTCGACGAATACAGTCCTCGTAGAAACGAGTTAAAGGGAATATATCAAACCCTTATGAAAAGCCGAATGCTATTTGGTTCTTGATGAATTTAACTCCAATGCATTATGAACCATGTTATAGTTATAATAATAAAATATACTTTATTCAGGGTTTTTTAATACTGCAATTATTTTTTATTATTATTAGATATTATTATTATTTTTTTATTATTATTATTATTATTATTATTATTATTATTATTATTATTATTATTATTATTATTATTATTATTATTATTATTATATTATTATTATTATTATTATTATTATTATTATTATTATTATTACTAGGCCCTACTAGGCTACCAAACTACTACTACTATACTACTACTACTGCTGCTACTGCTGCTACTGCTGCTGCTGCTGCTGCTACTAGTACTACTATTGCAACTAATACCACTGCTAATACCATAAATAATACGCCTTGATCTCTTTCAGTTCATATTGGCGCCTCTTCTGACAACTCGTACTCTTAAGCAAACGTCGTTCCTGCCATCGTTTATCTTCAAGATATCACCGTGATAGATAATCATATAATTTAACATTAACAAGTTCGACACTTGGTTCTCACCCTACATCTTTTTAAAAATTGCAACAAATGTCTTTAAATCTGTCGAAGTCATGCTGTGTTTTAAAGTAGGTCTACTCGCAATATTATTTCAATATGGAATCGCTACCGTAGTTTAGTGCAATGTAAACTTTTGATTTCCAAAATGTAAGACTGCATGAAGAGTGCATCTGACACCTCTTATAATACAATATAAACTCCTTGGTCAAGTAGTGAGCACAAATAATGACGACGTCACTATTATCAGCGATCTAGGCTAGTCTATTTCGTGCGGTTTGAAATCTACTGTCTAAAAATTAATTAATGTAATTTATCGTCGTTAATTAATTATTTTTCACAATTTTCAATTGCTTTTAATTTTCAGTAGAACGTTCCCTTATAATAATTATCAGTGTAATGTCTCACAACTAGCGGACCGCAACTAATATGGCGTTTCAATAGGCCTATCCGTCGT
The DNA here is from genome assembly GCA_020284085.1 of Aporrectodea caliginosa. Lineage (NCBI taxonomy): Eukaryota > Metazoa > Annelida > Clitellata > Crassiclitellata > Lumbricidae > Aporrectodea > Aporrectodea caliginosa. The sequence continues at coordinate 1,384,578 of JACEVL010000406.1, forward strand.
TCGTTTAGTTCGTCAATATCTAGGGCTAGGCTGCTTAAGGGTAAACCAAAATAACTCTCCATAAATATCTGTTCCATATAAAAAATTTAAGCGCATTTTGCATCCTTGATAATTTCATGTTGCTATCAATGGCGTAACTCTGCCGTGCAGAGTGGTTTTGACAAATCTCCTTCCCTTCCCTAGAGCTGCCCTTCCCTTCTCCCTCTCCTATACGTCCCCTTCCCTATAATGCTTTATTCGCTACTTTGCAGTCGACTGCAGATAAATACATGTTTACATTGTTTTTAACAACTGTTAATCTGTATAGACGACACTGAGATCACCAACAAGTAGGATACCAACGAATTAAACAATATTCAAGGACTATTTTAGATAGGGAATACGGACTGTAAATTCCTGTTCAGTGTGTTTGTTGCAATTGTCTGCAAATTCATGTTGTATATCGTAGCCGATCAACCTGGTGGAATTGATTCAGTCTCCCATAATTTTTATATGTCTTTTATATTACGACAACGATTTTTTAGATTAACAACGTGAGTAAATTAATGCAGAGAATCTACTATTTTAGATTTAGATACTGAATTTCTAGTGAGCTTCATACAGAAAAGGCAAACAACTGGAAAGGTTGGACAATAATTTCAGTCCACAGAAACTTAGAAGAGGTTCCGTGTTTTCCACTCTCGCTTTGTGCAAAAATCATATCTGAAGCACACATTCAGACAATTCATAATCATTAATGATGTCGAAAAGCATTTTTTCCAAGCACTCATCAACATAGGCCTATTCCAGCGGAAATGCAGCACAAGATAGACATTTCCCAGCTTTGTGAGAAAGGATTTGTGCTGGATGGTCATACGAAGAAAAACATGAAAAGCCAGTCCAAAGCAAAGACACACGAATGCGGGTTTTGCAAAGAAATATTTACGTACACCTGTGACCTAAAGAAGCACATGAGAATCCATACTGGAGAAAAATCTCATCTTTGCTTGGTATGCGACAAAGCATTCGCATACTCTTCGAGTCTGAAAACACACACTAAAACCCATACTGGAGAGAAACCGTTTCATTGTGAAGTATGTAAACAATCATTTTCTCGTTCTTACTTTCTACAGAACCATATTAGAATCCATACTGGAGAGAAACCTTACCAATGCCAGGTATGTCAAAGACGTTTTTCCCAATCTTCAAGTCTAACACTTCATTCAAGAATCCATACTGGAGCGAAGCCTTATCAATGCCAAGTATGTCAAAAGCGTTTTCCCTTATCTTCAAGTCTAATACTTCATGGAAGAATTCATACCGGAGAGAAACCTTACCAATGCCAAATTTGTCAAAAACGTTTTTCTCGATGTTTCAGTCTAACATGTCACGCAAGAATCCATACTGGAGAGATGCCTTACCAATGTCAAGTATGTAAAAAACGTTTTTCCAAATCTTCAAATCTAATATGTCATGCAAGAATTCATACCAGAGAGAAACCGTACAAATGTCAGTTATGTGAGTTTAAATCTAAGTTTAAAGGTTGCCTAAAGATTCATATGAAAACACATACCAGAGAAAAACCATACCTTTGCGGGGTATGTCAAAAAACATTCTCATCACAATTCAGGTCTGAATCATCATGAAAGAACTCATTCTGAAGAGAAACGATTTCTGTGTATTCAGTGTAAAAAAACATTTTACACATCTTCATCGCTGCAAAGTCATTGTAGAATTCATACTGGAGAGAGACCATACCAATGTCAGATATGTAAAAGAGTTATTTCCATTCTTCTCATCTAGGAGATCATGTTCGAACCCATACTGGAGAAAAACCATACCAATGCGAAGCATGTCAGAAACAATTTTTCGGATCTTCTGGTCTAAAACGTCATGCAAGAATTCATACTGGAGAGAAGCGATACCACTGTCAATTATGTGAATTTAAAGCTTATTATAAAAGTAATCTAAAGATTCACTCGAGAACACATACTGGAGAGAAACCATACCTTTGCACGATGTGTGAGAAAACCTTCTCAAGGGCATCAGGTCTGAGACATCATGAAAACACCCACTCCGTGTCTGGCTCAAGTTTGTAAAATATTTTCGAAAGTTTACAATCGACAAAATTTATGTTTGAAGACCTTACTTGCCATACAGAATTCCAGTTATACAAGAGGACATTCTCACGCGATTATTTCAGTATGTCAGAAACATTTGAATGCACTTCATCAGAAATAGACCTACATGAATGAAACCTAAATGTGGAGAAAACAAAAATTTGTAAAAAACACATTTTCGCGATCTTCTAGAGACGGAGAAACAAAAGTCTCGGAGAAACAAAAGTCAGAAATTATCTGAAATATTTGACATTATTAAACAAATATGAAAAAAGGATGTGTGGAGCTACTCGGTCTATTATTCAACGAATTCATGCATATCAGTTGGGTTTTCAAAGTAGAGCTTTAGTGCAGTGCAACTGAGTATTTCTGTAGGACAAGACAAAATTATTCAAGGATCTTGATTTTGTTTTGCGTTTTGAGTATTTTTGATTCAGTTCACGTGGGCACTAGTTGGTATACAATTCACATGATCTATAATTTGTTCGTATGTTCACTCAATTCAAGTTTTACATTTCGCTTCATTTTGATTGCTCTATTGTTTGATTGGTTGGTTGACTGATTGATTGATTTTTATTTATTGTTTGATTCAGGGTGAGAATTGTCGGGGTTGGGGGTTGAGGTTCAACCCCCCAGTCCTTCTTAGGAACCCACACTGCACATGAATCAACGTATAAACCCCCAGCGCCCAAGTTATTTTTTTACAATTCCCATGCTGGTTTGATTGATTGATTGCAACTGTTTGTATTGTATTTCATCATTTTTAAAGGTCTTCTCATTACATGAGCCTTTCTGAAGCGCTAACAGTGCGAGGTACTCCGATAGAAAAGGTTCTAAGGTGAGAGAAAGAGGCAGAGATGCTACCAGAGAAGGAGGAAGTCCATTCCGTAGAGAGGGACCTATGCATGCAAATGATCTGGACTGTGGTCTTAACACGGCGAACGAAAAGGTCAAGCCGGTCAGAGGATCTGAGAGGACGCACTATCGTGGCAGAGAGACGGCGGAGAATTTGGTGACAGATATTTTGAAGCAAGACCCAGTTGAGATATTTGAGCACGAGAAGCAGAAGCAATGAAGATGTTCAACCATAAATGTAGAGATGTGGGAGAATCGAAGTAGATAGATGATAGATGGATAGATGGATGGATCGATGGATCGATGGATCGATGGATGGATGGATGGATGGATGGATGGATAAAATAGAGTAGACTTGTACTGTGTCAATAAGCATGCCAAATGTTAACAGATTCCGTTGAGAAACCTTTTGTATCAATCTCTTTAGAGTTAGATGGTTATTTTTGGTAAACTGGCCTGATGGTCTAAAATCAGCGTGGTAAAATATATAAGTGAGCACCTTTTGTATAACTTTAATGCCATTAAGTAAACTAAGTAAAATATATAAGGGTAAGTTCTTTATTCTTTAACGCTGTCAAACGCACGGCGCTGTACATACAAAGTTATACAAAGTTATCAAATAGTAGCGAAAAAGTTAGTAAATAGTAAACTAAAAAAACATTATATGGCTTAGCTGTACAACATCCTAGCCAGGAAACCACGCCTGGTGAGGGAATCAAATCTAGAAAGAACACGGTTATGTGAGCGTGGGCGCAAATCGTGACCAGTAGGCCTATATAGGACAGGGGTAGTAGGTAATGAAGGATTTATGTCCGGGATTATTTAAGATATTTCTAAAAAGGTCATGGTCGGCTTTTTTACAGAGTTCCTCAAAAGTGGGGAAAGATTTTGGTAGGAAGCCAAAGCGTACCAGCTTGCGGACCACAGCACTTAGAGAGTCACGTTACTGTTTGCTGGCAAAGCCCCACCACACTTGGGAACAATAGCCTAAAGCATTCGGTTGACAGTGGTGGACCGGACCACATCATATAGCCTGACTCCCAAGAGCCCATGCGAGATTAAAATACGATGGGCGTGGAGAGATTGCTTGGCCCGTACACAAATCTTTTGGATATGGGAGGTGAAGTCCAGCGTCGCGCTTGCAGCTGTCGAGTCGGATTACCTGCCAGTACTAGGACAACCTAACGTTTGCAGCAACTTTTTACTTTTTCGTCAACTTTTCGACAGTTTTTGTTAAGAATTCTACGGCCGGCGTCACGCTCCATCGGAGCGTATCGCTTCACTCGACTGCATGCCTGGCCTGTATCGTCATGGCCATGGACGACTGCGGGCCGGTAGCCCAGACTCGGGCTTCCCCGGCTCCGCCTACTGGGTGTTCCTGGACTATGACGTCATGGAGTCACCGTCCTCGCTACTTTGGCTGAGAAGTGGCACTGAGAGGTGTCGGCGGCTAGATCATCTGACCGTCAACCTCGTCGATCTCGGAACTCGATGGCCTTGGGGCATCGGTCACCGGTTCCCAGCCAATGCCTCCTCGCTCCGGCGGGTCGAGACAAAGGACCAGTCCCACACCCGAGCGTCCAGCCGTTGTCGCAGTGTGCCGAGACCGAATGGCCCTAGACGTCAACGGTATCGTCGGCTGGTGCTCCATGATGCACCCTTCCCTTCGCCAGGGTCTTGGGTTCGTCGAACCTGTACCATTCGTCAGCCTTTCTTCGTCACCTTATTTAAACGTCCTCTTCGTACAAGGGACCTTGGGTGGCCCAATCTCCGGCCACATACCGTTCTTCGATTTACTCGCAAATAGATTACTATGCCTTTGAGTAATGATCTTGAATTTACTTGGATACAGTCAGTAATATTTTAAAATAAAATTCAAACGATAAACTGCTGTGTAAGTCTAATAGTCTTGGTGTCATTCGATATAGCCTACTTGGACACAGTCTATCTCTTTTTAAGTGACGTTCTCTCGAAAATCTGCTATATAGTATACAGTCATGTCTAATAGTCTTGGAATTGTTTCGGTTCGGCAGCTGTTTGCTTATTGACTAATGGTTCACTGTTATCGTCAATGATTGTAACCTGATGCGGTGTGACATTGGGAGGATCTATTAAACGAATATACAGACACATACATAGGAAAAACCGAGCTTCGCGGAAATCTCGATACCCAATATATTCAGGGATGTGACCCTTTTTATGCCACGTATAATTGGAGGACCTTGTTCAAGATTCACATTTGGTCTGGTCAAGATAATTTCGTTAGATTTAGAATGGTTTAGGTGGAGATTACATTTGCGAGCCCAGGCACTAATGTGATCTAATTCTGCATCCGTGGTGGAAATATTTGAAGCCAAGATCAAGTTAAGTTAATAAGTTTGATATTTCGTTCTCTTCCTGCATTCTCATCTTAATATCCCATATTTAAAAAATGTGAAAAAATTTATGAAAATCTGTCGAAGTCCTTCTGTGTGTTAAATATTCGCAAAATTATTTCAATATAAAATCGCTAGTTTAATTAAATGTGAAAATTTGATTTCCAACAGTACTGTAAACTGCCCTAGAGTGAATTTGACACCTCCTATAATACGATATAAACTCTTTGTTAACGCAATCAGCAACAATTACGACGTCACAATTTTCAGCGACCTAGTCTACTAGGTAAGGTCCAAAATGTACTTCTTAAAAATTAATTCATGTTAATCGTCGATTATCAATCAGTTTTCACGATTTTCAATGGTTTTTCCCTTTCTGTAGAATTCACCGTTATAATAATTATCAGTGTAAAGTCTCAAAACTAACGGACTGCATTTAATATTGTGGCGTTTGAATATACGTGTTTCGTTTCGTTCGTCAATATCTAGGCTACTTAGGGGTCATTGCATAATTACGTAACGCTCCATTCCTTCAAAACGTAACGAAACGTTACGAGGGTGGGTGGGTGGGTCGAGCTGAACGTTACGTAACGCTTTTACCAAAAGTTTAGTTATAAATGAATTTTAAATTAACATCGAATGACACCTTAGACACGATGTGATCGAAGTTCAAACTTTGTGCCATTGATTTAAAACTTAAAACACGCAATAGTAGGCCTATAAATCAACACTAAGTTAGTGTTTAATAAACTGCCGCCGAAGGATCCAATACCGATATATACCGACAGTTGCCGAAGTAGCCGAAGAAGATCTGGCAGCAGGCACCAGCGGAAGTTCAGATCAACATTCTGTTCTCCCGTTTGTGTAAACTGGAAATTGCTGTTCGAATTGTTTGGATCTTTCATAGTTTTACCGCCGGAACAACGTGGTAATTCTCCTTGGATTCCTGACCTCGAACAACCACTTTAAAGCATATTTTACTTCGTGGACACGAATTTCAAACATTTAATATTAATGCCCGACAAAAACTGGGTGATATTGTAGTAATCGTTATAGAAGTGCTAAGACGAAAGCAAATAATTCGTTCATCTTACTTTTGATTAATTATTAATAAGCAATTTAGTCCATGACACTTTCAGCAGTGTGTAAAACCTTTTACTCTTAACGTAAAACTTTAAAAAAATTGCATTTCAAACATGATTGTCATTTAGGCCTATATAAATAAAGCATTATGTATATTTTAGGCCTACTGTCAAATTCACATAGCCTACCATATAAACTTCGCTATAAAATATGAATTATTTGCGCTTTCACACAGCAAATCTAAAATGAGTTTTCGTACCAATAATTACGTAACGCTGGGGTGGGTGGGTGGGTGGGTCTAGGGAAACGTTACGAAGCGTTACAGGGTGGGTGGGTGGGTCCAAAAAGGTCGTTTTCGGCGTTACGTAATTATGCAATTACCCCTTAAGAGTTTCTCCATAAATATCTTCCTAATTTAATGCATATTAAACATTTCGGTAATCTATCGTTTTAGCGTTATAAATTATTCGCCAGTGTATGGGTTCTAGCATTGGTCGAATATAGTTGGATTGACTAAAAGAATACTTGATAAATTAAAGTGGGATTGATGAAAATAACTTTTGCTTAAATAGATGTGAGACTGATGAAAAGATTCTTGCTTAAATATAAATTGGATTAATGAAAAATAATTGTTGCTTAAATAGAGGCTGGATTGACTAAACGAATTCTTGCCTAAAAAGAAGATGGATAGCTGAAAAGGATTCTTGCCAAAGTCGACTTTGGATTGATGAAAAATAATGGGCGAATAATTTAGAACGCTAATACGATATACCAAATTTTCTACGCATGTTTCATCTTAATAATTTTTTATATCTATCAACTCGGCAAGACCATGGATTTACTAAGTATGTAGCCTATGTGAGGTTATTTTGGAAAATGAATTTCATGGAAAGATTGGTGGGTAAGCATGACAGTGGCTGGTTTAGAGTTATACGTAGGCCTACACATTTCGGTTATCCCGTAGTTTAGGTTGCTAAATTATTTGAATGTCTTCAATGCCGTACTTCACGTTGGTAAGTAAGCAGTCTGCCTTTGTCCATGATAACTATAATCAATCCCACTTCCATTTCACGAAGAAATTTTTTTAATCAACCCACCTTCCATTTCAGGAAAAAAACTACCGAACTTCTCTTTAACGAAACAATATTTTTCATCAATATAACTTTTATTTAGGCAAAGAACTATTCTCATGGGTCCAGCTTCTACTTACGGAAACAATTATTTTCTTCAATCCAGCTTCTATTGCAACAGAAAACTTAGTTTCATCAATCCAGTTTCTATTTATGGTTAAAATTATTTCCACCAATCCAACTTCTATTTAAATACACAAATGGTTACATCAATCCCACTTTCATTTAGGGAAACCATTTTTTCATCAATCCAGCTTCCATTTTAATTTGATGATATGAAATAATTTAGCAACGTAAACAACGGGTTTACCCACATTTCTTGGTGATTGTCAAGAGGGACTAAATCTGTCAAAGGCTATTCCCTCTGTCCTATTGTTGCACTGTTCTTTGAATCCGAGAAGGATGTTCTTTAAAAGAATAGCATATTTCAATTAGATATAATTATTTGGTCTTTTTTTTCTTAGGCCTACTTATGAGTTGGCTGACATTGATACTTCACCCTAAACTAAGTCCAAGTCTTTTTACAATAGAACTTCTCCACTGGGATAATTATGTTGCGGATATTTTAAGTTATAGGCCTACATTGAAATTTAGAATTTGAAAAATTTACAATGCAACCTCAGTTTCAAAAGATATTATGGCCACGTATTAATTGAACAGATTTTGATTAAACAAAAGACGCCAGTTATTTAGTTTTCTATAGCAGACTATCCATGAACCAGAATATAATGTCTAACTAGTCATCTTTCCAATCTACTCCTTTGTAAGACAATTCTCAATCTGGCATTCATTCTAGCCTCAGATTCTTTTTATATGCGATATCGAATACCATCAACACCATTTTGAGGCCGAATCTGACCATGCCATCTTCGCTTGTCGACGGGAATCCGTTGGTGGGGTCCACGTTTGTACGGGGGCCCGCCACTAGTGACTCTGAGCTAACTGCATTGTTTTGCTAATTGATGAAAATTTCGTTTGTAATGACACTTAACATCATAATAGGCTAGTTAGAGTAGATATCTGAGTAGATATCTTGAAGAGACGCTATATAAATTCTCAGAAAGAATGAATAATTAAATGAGATTTAAGGCCTGCGCTGTAAAATGTACGGCGTGGAACTGTGCATCCTGTTCGGGATCTGCGGGCGGCATTTTCGCCGATCCAAGGTGAGTACAGCAAAAATTATGAGAAGTAATCAGAGTAATTTATCGTTTTTGCTGTCTAAATAATTTTATATAAATGACATTTCAATACCAATGTCCAGGATAACTGTCATTAATCCATCTTATACTTATGCAAGAAAATTTTTCATCAATCCAGCTTCTAATAGCAAGAATCATTTCTTCTTCAATCCCACTTCTATATCGCAAGAATTATTTTCATCAATCCAACTTCTACTGAAGCAAGAATTATTGTCATCAATCCAACTTCTAGTTAAAATTATCCTCTATAAATTAATCTGAAGCGCAAAAACGATAAATTACTCTGATTAGTCCGATAATTTTTGCTGCACTCACCTTGATCGGCGAAAATGCATGCGGGCGTGACTTCCGGGATGTGTTAATATTGCGAGATCGGCAACTTTCCATTACATTTTTATAGATTAAAAAAAAGTATTAGACATCTGAGCATCGTTTCAGGAAGTCGAAAATAGGTTGGTTTGACCACTTTTGATGGCATTCGCAGTAACTTAGTAAATCCAGAGTCTAACCCGTAACTCTGTCGTACAAAATGGTGGTGTCAAATCCATTTCTCTCTGTCTTGCCCTTCTTCTTCTCTTCTCCATCCCTACATAGGACTTTAGTATGATTTATCCGTCACTTTAAAGTCACTCGCAGATAACAAAGTAGACATCCATTTTTACATTCTGTTTCATAACTGTTGAACTCTGTTCTTGAATTCTAATTCTCTATCTCATATTATGTCTTTTATGTTTCGACTATGGTGCTTTTTATGTTAATAACATAAATAAATAAATGCAAGACAAAAGTAAAAGTACAGTTTTTTATTTCTACTGAATGCTTAGTGAGATTCATTCTGAAAAACGTAAACAACTTGCGAGGTTGGACATTATTATACGTGGACAGAAACTTACAAGAGATTCAGTGTTTTCATCGATGGCTGTTTTCAGCCCTGGCTTGTGGGAAAATTATATCTGAAACAAAGTATGTCAAAAGCGTTTTTCCCAATCGCCAAATAATGTAGTACGTCATGCCAGAACTCATACCGTGGTGGAACCTTACAAGTGCCAGTTATGTGACCTTAAAACTAAGTATAAAAATCACCTAAAGCGTCCTTATGAGAACACATACTGGAGAGAAATCATACCTTTGCCGGGTATGTCAGAAAACATTCTCAAACATTTCAGGTCTGAAAAGTCATGAAATGACCCACTCTGAAGAGAAACCATTTCTGTGTATTGTTTGTAAAGAAATATTTTCCAAATCTTCGAGTTTAAAAAGACATGTTAGAATCCATACTGGAGAGAGACCATACCAATGTCAGATATGTAAACAAAGTTATTACCGACCTTCTCACATGCGAGACCATATTCGAACTCATACTGGAGAAAAACCATACCAATGCCAGACATGTCAAAAACGGTTTATCTATTCTTCTCATCTCAAATATCATGCGAGAATTCATACTGGAGAGACACCATACCACTGCCAATTATGTGAGTTTAAAACTAGTACTAAAAGTGATCTAAAGACTCACTTGAGAACACATACTGGAGAAAAACCCTACCAGTGCCAGATATGCCAAAAAAAGTTTATTCAGTCTTCTCATCTCAAAAGTCATGCAAGAATCCATACTGGAGAGAAACCATACCAATGTCAGATATGTAAACACAGCTATTCGAAATCTTCTCATCTGCGAGACCATGTTCGAACCCATACTGGAGAAAAAACCATACCAGTGCCAGACATGTCAGCAACGGTTTATTCAATCTTCTCATCTCAAGAGTCATGCAAGAATTCATACTGGGGAGAAATCTTACCAATGCCAAATATGTCAGAAACGCTTTTCTCAGCATTTAGTCTAACAGCGTCATACAAGAATCCACACTGGAGAGATGCCTTACCAATGCCAAGTATGTCAAAAGCGTTTTTCCCAATCACCAAATCTAGTACATCATGCCAGAATTCATACTAGAGAGTGGAACCGTACAAGTGCCAGTTATGTGACGTTAAAATTAAGTATAAAGATCACCTAAAGCGTCATATGAGAACACATATTGGAGAAAAATCATACCTTTGCCGGGTATGTCAGAAAACATTCTCAACTAAATTCAGGTCTTAAAAGTCATGAAAAAACCCACTCTCAAGAAAAACCATTTCTATTGTATTCATTGTAAAAAAACATTTTAAACCTCTTCAATTTTACACAGTTCATTTTAGAATCCATACTGGAGAGAGACCATACTGTTGTCAAGTATTAAACAACAGTAATTGCCCAAGATTCATAATTGCGATATTCATGCTTTTGTTAATGTTGAAATGTTTTAGCAAATAAAGTTTGTTCAATAAAATTTTGTCATAGTTGCATCCATGTACAGCCAAGGACATAAGATAGGACCGCTGTAAATTGCAGACCACATAGTGAATTATGTCGAATTTTATTTGTCACTCGAATAGGCCCCTCTGAATCGACTCCTGTTTGAACTTATTCTATTTGGGTTTTAAGTTTAATGTTGCTTCGTGTTGATTGATTGATTGATTGCTCTTTATTGAAACATCATATGATATAGTGACTCCAATGAAATTCGTTCGAGTGTCTCTGAGTAGGACCCTTGAAGAACGGAAAAACGACCCAAAGAGAGGACGGGCAGAATCCATGGACTTTCAGAAGGACTTTAAGGCAAAATCAGAAAAAGCGCAGCAGAAAGGCCCCACAATTAGACTTGCTCTGTCCCGTATTTATTAAATATCAATTAATCTTGATTGAATCCGATAATCGCAAAAACCGCCACAGTCCGGACGCGCTTTGTAAAAACATTTTCACGATCTTCAACTCGTCGAACAACAGTCTCAACCAGAAATTACCTGAAATATTTGACTTCGATTGACATTTAACCAACTAACATTTGGTGTCACAAAAAAGAAAACTGGATGAATGGAAAACTCAATCTATGACGATGAGCCCTACAGAATTGATGCATTTCACATTTCTGTTCAGAGTATAGAGCTATTGTATTGATCACAAATGAATATTCCTGCAGGTCTGGATATATTAAAGGGCCCTGCTTTTCTTTTGCGTGGAACAGTTTTAGTTCCATTTAGGTAAGTTCTATAATTCTTATGTTTAGCGAGAAACTCTATCGGTTGTTCATTCAATATTGCACTGCTGGCTTTGATGACAAATAATACGGTATCAGTACGAAGAAGCTGGATTCAAGAGAATATATAGCATACTCTCACGCTGTTACTGTTTCGTAAATGCAATCACAATGTAATTCCACACGGTATACGTAAATGCACATAATCATTCCATGCTTGTGTTAAGGTTGAAATGTCGCAAATAAAGTTTGTTCAATCTACGAGTTGTCTTAGTAGCATCCATGTTAAGCCGATATTGTCTATGATAGATATATTATATGACGTAACATATCGGTTAATAATGCGTCGGTCGAGTGCCTGGAATCGTTTTGATTCACTGTTTGAACTTATTCATTTGGGTTTAAGTTTAATAACATTTTGATTGTTGATTGATCCATTGCAGATGTGGTGCTCTTTATTGAAACATCACACAACTCAATCAAATAATGAATGAAATTCGTTTGAGTGCATTTTGAGATAGGTCCTTTGAAGAGGCGCTATGGAACTTCTATGAATGACCAAATCAAAGTATACTTCCGCCTATAGCAAAGGATCTACAACGTTTGCGCCGATAATACAGTTAAAACAGTGCGAACAATAAAATTCGATCTTAAGTCGAACAATAATTATAGGATGGACTTAAGGACGGGCAAAGAGGACGGACAGTCGTCTTGACAGACAGAAGGACGACAGGACATAAGGACGGGAGACAGAAGGATGGACATAAGGACGGACAGTTTGACGGCGGACAGGCGTCTACGGACGGAAGGACGAAAGGAGAGAAGGACGGAAAGACAAAGGGACAGACGGAAGAACGGGCGGGAGGACGAACGAAAAAACGACCCAAAGAGAGGACGGGCAGAAGGATGGAAGGACAGAAGAATGGATGTCTTACAAGGACTTCAAGGCAACAACGATAATGCTGACAACTTTTGATCACTATTACAAAACGTTTGCTCAAAAAATATTTTCACTCCACTCTACTGTGATACCCAGCTATCAGTCAGATGGAAAAAGTGTGTGTCTTTAATAAGCTGGTGCTTTGCCCTTAGCTTTAGAATAGCGCTTTTGAAATTCTGAATTTCGATTGCGATTATTTAAAACTACGATTACAATTACGATTACGATTACAACTAGTGCACAGCGCCTCTGAGAGGCACTCTCGACGCGCTATACAAATGTTCTGTTAGATTACATTCACCAGCCAATTTTAAAATAAATACCACATTTTGATTTTGACGCTCAACGTTATCAGACGATGATAAAGATTTGTAAAAGTGCAATTGTAAGGCAATCAAGCCAATTGATCACTCAATCATTCACTCAATTTGAATTTGACACCTCCTATAATACGATATAAACTCCTTGTAACGTAATGAGCAAAAAATGATGACGTCACTATTATCAGCGACCTAGTCCAAGAGGTAAGGTTACAAAATCTACTTTTTCAAATTAATTCATGTTAATAATCGATTATCAATCAATTTTCACAGTTTTAAATTGCTTTTCCCTTTCTTTAGAATGTCCCCTTATAAAAATTATCAGTGTAAAGTCTCAAAACTAGCGGACTTCATTTAACATTGTCAGGGCCTACATATCCGTCCCTTGTTTAGTTCGTGGATATCAATCCCCCCAATCAGCGTGCGTGGCCATGATTTTAAAAGCATTCATTCATTACAAAGTTTTATATAGCACCCCTTCAAGGTTACTACTCAGGAGCGCTCCCGACCACAGCACGGCACTGAAAAGGACAGTTTTCGTAGGCAAGTATAGAAAGATTCAGAGTGGATTCTGGGATGCAAGCGCAGCGTCAAAGGGAGCCCGTTCCAGAGGTTGGGCCAACCACTGAGAAGGCTCGATTCTGCTTAGTAGCTGTGCGGGCAAAAGGGACCATGAGCACGCCCCGCTCAGTAGAGCGGAGAGAGCGACGACCCGGAGCACCCAAGGTAGGGCAGCAGAGGTCGCATAGATAGGCAGGGGCTAGGCCCAGCAAGGACCGCCAGACCAAAGCGATGATCCGATACGAGATCCGCTGCAGTTAGGGAGCCAATGAAGCACATCCAGCATATAACCTGAGACGTGGCCAAATTTGGGAATACGTCCGCAAAGGCGTGCAGCAGAGCGCAGGACCCGGTTCAGGCACCCCAACCGACAAGCTGGGAGGCCAACATAGAGTGAGCAACAGTAATCAAGTCGGACAGTGATAAAAGAGTGGATGAGAGTAGCGGTGGAGTCTGATGTAAGTGAGCGAGCAACAGTGCGAAACTGGCGTAACTGATAGTATGAATCACGGCAGAGGCGGTTTATATGTGGGGCAAAGGTTAACTCTTGGTCCAGTGTAACTCCAAGGTCACGGACAGCAGAGGAAAAGACAAACTGAGGGAAGTCTGCAGCAATGGTAGAAAGGTCTAGCTTCGCAAGCTGCTGCCGAGTGCCCAGCCAGATAAATTGGGTTTTAGATGGGTGAGGCGCAGGCGGTTCGATGACATCCAGGCCTCCAGGGCACCCAAAGCCAGGCTCATTGCTCGAACAGCAGCAGTGGCGTTAGTAGCAAGGCAGTGCAGGTAGGCCTGAACGTCATCAGCATACAGGTGACCTAGCACAGCAGAAGCAGTAAGTAGGGAACCAATTTCAGAGGTGTAAATGATGTAAAGAAGGGGACCCAGCACCGAGCCCTGTGGAAGGCCGTAAGGGGCAGGGACCCATGAGGACCTGGAGGGCCCATGGACCACACAGAAAGAGCGATCACTGAGGAATGAACCCAGCCAACTAAGAAAATTACCAGACAGGCCAAATGAAATTTGTAGCCGCTTAAGCAAAATTTCATGATCGACAGTGTCGAAAGCAGCACTAACGTCGAACAAGGCCAGTAGAGTGAGTTGCGAACTATCTATAGCCCCATAAATGTCAGAAAGGAGACGGAGCAAGAGGGTTTCAGTGGAGTGGCCTTTCCGAAAACCGGATTGGCACTCTGGAAGCATCTTATTTGCCTCTAAATAAACAGTAAGCTGATAAGCAGCAATCTTTTCAATAATTTTCGACAGAAATGAAACATTAGCAATAGGTCGAAAGTTGACAGGATCAGATGAGTCAAGTCCGGTGTGCTTGAGGACAGGAACCAGGATTGAGCGCTTCTGCGACGGTGGTAGAACTCCATCCACGATAGACCGGTTGCACAGAACAGTAAGAAAAGGTAGGAGCACATCGACAAATTCCTGTAGCAGAAACGTCGGGAGAGGATCAAGTTCACAGGATTTTGATGGAGAGGAGAGAATGAAGCGGCGCAGCTCTGCACTAGTGACGGCGACCATGGTAGAAAGACTGCAGTCTGTAGGGTGGTAGACCGGTGGGGTAGAGCTGGCAGTGTCTTGTCGGATTCTGGCGATTTTGGCGGTGAACGAAGCCAGAAAATCATCAGCTGAGAAAGATGGAGTATCTGCTTGTTGGTCAGCCCGGCGCCGGCCAAGGAGGGCATCGAATGTGGCCCATAGCCGCTTAGGGTCCTTGGCGTTGGAGGCAATCTTAGCCTCCCAATACGTCCTCTCCTTGTCCCTGTAACGGCGATGCATGTCTCGCACGAACCGCACCCACACAGAGCGATCGGCAGGCAACTTGGTGCGTCGATATGATCTTTCGAGTCGGCGGGCCTGGCGGCGGAGAGATCGACACTCCGCGTCAAACCATGGTGAAAGTGCAGATCGACGAACTTTGGCCGGGCGCAGCGGAAGGAACCTGTCAATGAGGCCAACCATGGTTGTTTCGTAGGTTGCAAAGATGTCGGCAACAGAGAGGTTAGCCAAGATGGACGGGTCAGCGATGGCTGGAACTTTGAGTAGCGCTGACCGGAAGGCATCCCGATCAAGATTCCGCCAACCTCGAACCTGTCTGGCAAGGTATGATGGCGCGTCGTGAAGAAACGGGATGGTGGCGACGACGAGGCCATGGTCGGAGATGGTTGGTGGATGGATGCAGAGCTCAGCCAGCGTACAGTCATCGCGTGTAAGAATGACATCGAGCCAACCACCACACCGGTGGGTCGGGCCAGCAACATGCTGGGTCAGGCCGAACTGGTCAATTACGGCTTGAAACTCAGATGTAGCAGGCGAGGAGGAGTCCTCAAGGTGAAGGTTGAGGTCTCCAGCGATGACAATCTGGGTATTGTGCAGCGCAAACTGTTCGAGCAGCGTGGTAAACTCGTCAAAGAATGTTGATGACGGCGGTGATGAACCTGGGCGGTAGACAGCCAGGATTGTTAATGGGCCTCGGGGTGACGACACCGAAGCAGCGAGCACCTCAAAGGTCGTCGGAGGTGCAGAGAGAGGAATCTTGTGGACGCGGTGGGAAGCGCGGTGGATGATGACGATCCCACCGCCCCGGGCGTCGGTATCCCCGTCCCCATGTCTCGGCTGGTCAACGAACGCATAGTCCGAGGGCACCGAGCGGCGAACAGCAACGTCAGTTGGCAACCGGTGCCAAGACTCAGTGATGACCAAAAGATCAAGGTTGCAAGATTGTATAGTGTCTTCCACTGCCACGTACTTGTTGCGCAGCGAGCGGATGTTCCATGTGGCCAAACGAAAGCCAATCGAGGCCGAAGATGGCGAAGAGGTTGAAGATGACGAAGATGGCGGCCGGGTCAAGGAGGCCGAAGGCGGTGAAGATGAGAGGTGGTTCGGAGCAGAGTTCTGGACCAGGCACCCCATTCGACGGGCGAAGGCTGGGCGCCACAACCCGTAGTAGAAGAGGATTTTGCGTGTAGGACGAGGCAGGTGGTAGGAAATGTCTCGGAGCGAGCGAATAATGTCACACGTGTACGCACGTGGAGGCGATTCCGCCATTACGCACGTGGAGGCGTCCGCCATTACGCACACGCTAAAAATCACTTAAATGAATATAATAACAATTCCGACCGACGTAAATGTTGCACGGATCAAAACAGGCGTGTCCAATATAAAGGTAAAATCCATTTCACGTAAGTTAGAATCAAAAGTTTTACACAAATTTGAGAAAAAAATCAGACCGTACTGAGTCGGTGTTTACACGCCGAAGCGCCACCTAGCGATTGGGCGGGAGTCTCCCGTATTTCGATATGATCTCCTATGCATTAAACACCACCACAATTGTAAATGTTAAAAAATTCCTTGAATCTCCCGGATTCGTATCCTTAGGAGGTGGTAACCCTGTTACTTAAGGGTAATCTTTATAAATATCTTCCCCATATTAAAAAATTCGGTAATCGGTAAAATTGCATTTGGCAAACTTACAGTATCAGGGGATGAAGGATTATACAGTATCTTTGGGTATGCTGCGCGAATTCCGGACGGTACCAGGTTTTCTAATGACGACACTAACCCTAACCCTGACCCTAACAGACACTCACGACGCATAACCTGACCCTAACCGACACTCACGACGCCAGTAAACTTACGCACTATATCCTTCAGCCCCGATTCTATAACCCCCGATTCTATAAGCTTGCCGTGCACTTTAACGTATTTTATTGATAGTGCTGGTAGAATTGTATTTTAGCGTATTTTATTAAAAATAAAAGAGGTATTGTGTTTAAAATATTCCAATGTTGATGTGTACCTTTTTGGTCAATATAGTTGTATCTGCTCCCCTTCTTCAACTATACCATACTTTGCATTTAATATGTTAGCATTACTTTAACAATCTTCTAACTTTTATTAAGTTTATTATTAGTCATTATTGATATTGGCATTATCGTGGTGCAGTACTGCTGTTATTTGTATTATTGTTACTACTTTTGTATTTATTTATTTATGTCCTATTTAAGTTATAATTAAGTATCAAATACATTTACGAATAATAATCAAGAAAGAGGGGTCAAGCTTAGTATGAGCTATTGGCTTTTCTTGGCTCCAGTTGCACTGTACTTATTGTTTAATGATTGTAACCTAAAACCTGTTCTGGGCAATGAACAAATTCAAAAATCAAATTCAAAATTATTTTAATGATTTTCATGATAACTGTAATGAATCCAGCTTCTATTTAAGCAAGATTATTTTCATCAATCCCACTTCTGTTTAAGCTAAAATTATTGTCATCAATCCCACTTCTATTTAGCAAAAGAATTCTTTTCGTCAATCCAACTCGTGCGAGATGGAAAGTCTTAGCGTTTTGAGGTTTAAGGATGTGGACTAAATATGTGGGCTTGGGAATTTTTGGATATCGTCAATATCTTTTGGAAACTATAATTTCTCCATCATTCTCCATCATGCTCTCTTGTGGTTTAATTTTGCTTCAGCCACTCAGAAAGATGGTAGCCTGCTAAACACAATCGGCAGCATTGAATCAAGCTGCACGATTTTAACGCGTTTTAATTCAAGTAATGACCATAAAGTAGCATACCACGAATTAAACATAGTGTCCATGGACTATTTTAGACAGTGGAATACGGACTGTATATTCATATTCAATGTGTTTATTGCAATTGTCTTTCCAAATTGATATTTGTCTTAGGCGATAAAGCTGGCGGAATTATGATTCTGTCTCCCATAAATGTGTCTTTTATATTACGACTACGATTCTGTACTGTTTTAGATTTCAACTGGCTGCTTAGTGAGCCAAATACTAGAAAAGGCAAACAACTGGCAAGGTTGAACAATAATTTCAATCCACAGACACTAACAAGAAGTATATAGTTTTGAACTATGGCTTTGTGCAAAAATCATAGGTGAAAGACACACTAAGACAATTCATAACCGTTAGTGATGTCGAAAAGCATTTCTTCGAAGGATTCACCAGCATATTCCATCGGAAATGCAACACTGGAAAAGACAGAAAGTTCCCACCTATGTCAGAAATCATTTTTTGCTGGATACGATGGAAAACAAGAAAAGCTATTCTAAAGCAAAGAAACACGAATGCGATTTTTGCGGAGAAATATTTACGCACATCTTCGACCAACAGAAGCACATGAGAATCCATACTGGAAAAAAACACATCTTTGTCCGGTATGTGAGAAATCATTCGCATACTCTTCGAGTCTGCAAACACACACTAGCACCCATAGAAGAATTCTTGCCGCAGAGAAATCTTACCAATGTCTAGTATGTCAAAAACGTTTTTCTCAGCCTTCATATCTAAGGATCCATGCAAGAATTCACACCGGAGAGATGCCCTACCAATGCCAAATATGTCAAAAGTGTTTTTCCACATCTTCAAGTCAAACAGTTCATGCAAGAATTCATACAGGAGAGAAATCTTACATTTGCCAAATATGTCAGAAACGTTTTTCACGATCATCATGTCTAAAAATTCATGAAAGAATTCATACCGGAGAGAAATCTAACAAATGCCTAGTATGTCAAACACGTTTTTCTCGGCCTTCATATCTAAGGATACATGCAAGAATCCACACTGGAGAGATGCCTTACCAATGCCAAGAATGTAAAAAACGTTTTTCCACATCTTCAAGTCTAACTGGTCATTCAAGAATTCATACCGGAGAGAAACCATACCAATGTCAGTTATGTGAGTTTAAATCTACGTATGAAAGTTGTCGAAAGATTCATATGCGAAAACATACTGGAGAGAAACCACACCTTTGCAGAGTATGTCAACGAACATTCTCATCATATTCAGGTCTGAAAAATCATGAAAAAACCAACCATGAAGACAAACAATTTTTGTGTAGTCTTTGTAAAAAAACATTTTACACATCTTCATCGCTGCACATTCATGTTAGAATTCACACTGGAGAGCGACCATACCAATGTCAAATATGTAAAAAGAGTTATTACAGATCTTCTCACCTACGAGATCATGGTCGAACACATACTGGAGAAAAACCATACCAATGCCTGACCTGTCAAAAACGGTTTAACCAATCTTGTAATCTTAAACGTCATGCACGAATTCATACTGGAGAGAAACCATACCACTGCCAATTATGCGAATTTAAAACTAATGATAAAGGTCATCTAAATGTGCACACGAGAACACATCCTGGAGTGAAACCATACCTTTGCCAGATATGTCAGAAACGGTTTATCAATTCTTCTCATCTCAAAAATCATGCAAGAAATCATACTGGAGAGAAACCATACCACTGCCAATTATGCGAAAAACTAATGATAAAGGTCATCTAAAGAGGCACACGAGAACACATACCGGTGATAAACCATATCTTTGCCAGATATGTCAGAAAACGTTCCATGCTCCGTTTGTCTGAGAAAACCCACCCCGTGTCTGGCTCGAGTTTGTAAAACCATTTTCCAAAGTTTACAGTCTGCAAAATTTTGTTGGAAACCGTATACTTGAGAAAAGCCAAACGGTTTCCTGTTATATCAGAAAACATTCTCACGCGATTATTTAACATATTGTCAGTTAACATTTATTCGCTTCGTCAGAAATACACGAATGAATCCTATATATGGAGAGAAACGATTATCTGTCAAGTTTATGAAAGAGCATTTTCGCGATCTTCGAGTCGACAAAGAAACAGAAAAGGTCTCAACCAGAAATTACCTGAAATATTTGAAGCTGTTGACGTTGGTGAACAAAGAATTAAAATCGAAGTGTTGAGCACTCAATCTATGATGATACGCACGAACGAATTCGTGCATTTCAGTTTTGTATTCAAAGTAAGACTTTTAGTACAGTACAAATGAGTACAGTACGTTGTTGCTTCCTGTAGGACTGGACATATTCAAAGATCCTGCTTTTGTTTTACGTTTTCGTGACACTTTCAGTTCAATTTTAGGTAGTCCTATAATTCTTATGTCTAGTTATAAGCACTTTGACTCTGTTGAGCAGTTTTTCTTTATTGCACATTTTGTATATCTACTGTAACTTTGTCCGTGTTTTCATTCAATTCAAGTTTTACGCTGTCTTACTCTCACGCTGTTAGTGTTCCGTAAATGCAATCACAAAGTAATTGCAATGATAATTTCACACATAGTCAGTGCTGATTGTAACGATGCTTTTAAGGTTGAACTGTTCTAACAAATAAAGTTTGTTCCACGTTTATTTGTCGTCGTTAACCAGTTACGAGTCCTAGAAATGTAGCATCCATGTACAGCTGACGGTGGAAGATAGATCCGCAATAAACTGCCTACAACAGTGAACGGTCAAAATATTTGTCACCCGAATAGGCCCCTATAGAAATCATCTCTTGTATGAATGTATTATCTTTGGGTTTAAGTTTTATTTCGCTTTATTTGATTGATTGGTTGGTTGTTTGATTTTGATTGATTGATTGATTGATTGATTGATTTATTAATATTGCTTGACTGAACGATGTTGACCTGGTTAGGGCTTGGTTTTGGCATGTCATCAGTTGATGTTTTGTGAATTACACACTGATGCAATAGAACTTTACTACCGGGGTAATTATAGTTACTTGACAAACGAAATAGTCAATTCCGCATATATAGGATATATGCGGAATTATCATTATAGCAAAGGTTCTACATTCGTATGCGATCGATGATAAAACAATGTTAAAACAATGTGAACAATAAACTAGCCTAATCAGACCTATTGTAGGCTACTTTGATATAACAGCAACCCAGTACCTTATCCCGCAGATCTAAACTTAGTCCCTAATATAATAGTGCTGAACAATTTCTTTTGAGTTTTATTAAATGTCGATTTGTGAAGTTCAGAAATGTGACTAAACGCGTTACAAATGCGAGCTTAATTAATCAGCTGCTATAACAGATGCCATAAACATTTGAGTCTTCAAAATCCTTTTAAAACGGAGCGTTTTCTCAGGATTCCTAACGCAACTGGCAAAACATTTCCTTTACTTTGAACTATTCAGCCTGCATGTTGGACCAGATAATTATGGTGAATGCAGTGGCGTAACTAGGGGTCCGCTGGCTTTATCAAGACTTTTCTGAAAATATTGTAATCAGTTCCGCCTGCAGCTGAGCGTTTTTCAACAACAAACTTGTCGTTTTGCGCCCCCCATTGCCCGCGTCCCCAAGACTCATGTACTAAAATTTACTTTTTAAACTATTTTTCTATTTTACCTGATTTCTTTAACACAAAACACATTTTCAGACCTAATTTTGCGCCCCCTACCAATCACACTAATTATAGACAATCACCCCTTCCCCCTCGTTACGCCACTGGGCGAATGTCCTTGTCAGTGCTATCCTCTTGCTGATCCGAAGTAGGACTACTATATTGTAATCAGTTGCAGATCGCAGCTGAGACCGTTACGCAACCAATAAGGTCAACGTGACGATGTCCCTGTGTTACACATTTATAGCTTATTAAAATATTATAATGCTATGAAGTTATATTATTATAAGCTAATAAGCTCTATATAATATTATGTCTGTTCCTGTATCTCTGTATGTTGCTATATGTCCGTTTCTGTATGTCTGTTCGTCTACACGAGCGCACATACATCTACAAATCACACTAATAGACAATCACATTATCACACATTCACTTGTTTCACTAGAGAGGTATCATTGTGGAAGTAAGCAATCGCCCTCAAGTGATGCAGTGGAACGGGGCGGAAGTCGCCGTTAGACAAGACTCTGGAACCGTCTTTCGGCGAAAATTCGCTCTTTGCGACTATTCTGACCGGAACCCAGGAAAGACTCATCTTATCCTGGACTAATTCCTCCGTGTCTGTCTTCGGAGTCTCTTCTTGACTTTCAACCTGATTTACCCCTGAATTCGTTATGCACAACGATTCTGTACAATAGCGACCATCAACTGATGTCTTCATCGTTATTCCATTGGCGCTATAGAAGTTGTCAGATTAGATTGATTTTCGGCTTCTGTCTGGTTTCTCAAACAGTTTCAGTTTCTTTTTCAGTCACTCATCAGCCAGCCTGTAAAACTACAACACGTTCCCTTTACACGTTCCGATTATGACATTTTAGATAATTAAATGGCGAATACGCCACCATAAGGGAGATGTTTAAAGGCACGACGATCGCTGAGCAAGAGTAAGTGTATCAGACATTATTAGATCGTGTCCAGAATGAATCGACTTCGACCAATACAGTCCTCGTAGAAACGAGTAAAAGGGAATATAAATCAAACCCTTATGATACGCCGAATTTATTTGAATTTAATTTCTTTGATAAATTAAATTTAATGTATTATTGTTGCTGTTGTAGTTGTTATTGTTATTGTAACTATTACTAGTATTATTGTTATTTTTATTATTATTAATAATTATAATAATAATAATAATAATAATAATTATTATTATTATTATTATTATTATTATTATTATTATTGCATTATTATTATTATTATTATTATTATTATTATTATTATTATTACCACTACTAGGCCCTACTGTCGCGTCCTGCCCTCCTGGCGAGGTGCAGTAGCGCTGCTGTTGAGGGACATCCGGTCTTGAGCTGACAAGATTCGAATCTGACACAGACCTGGGTTTAACCACTATATTTCTTGTCTTAGATATGGCGGGTAATGTGTAGGACTTTGGCGCTTTAGACATTAGTCTAGCACTTCTACGGGGCAGAGCAGCATCATCCAGTTTGGCGGGCGCGCCAACTACCAGATCTGAGCGGGAACCAGGTACCAGGCCGTGAATATCGTCCGCGCCTTCTTCTGAAGGCTTTGCCAAGGGAAACAACCCTGCTGGATTCGAACCCTCAACAGCAAGTATTTCATTAGCATTTAACTGCCGCTCAGACTGTAGGTAGTCGACTACTAGATTTAATTTGCTTGCCTGATCTGTTTGGCGCTCTATCATTTGCTGGAAAAGAGAGCAAAGCTCGGTAACTTTCCGTTCTAGGTCAATGGAATCAGACATTGATAATTTCTTTATATGCTTTGATAAGATTCAAATTAAATGGTTAATTACATACGAAAATCTGTTCTCATATCAGTCACAGGCACTCGGTCCTTCAAACAAAGGTTAAGAGTTCGAAACCTAAGTACAGATAATCAACGATGAGTCTTTAGTTAACGACGGATACTAAAAATAGCAATCGCATGACTCATCACACGATAAAACACACAGTTTCGATTAAAACACACAGTTTCGATTATACAATCACGTAGCAATAACCCTGCATAAAACACACGACGCACACAGCAGTCGGACACAAGCGAGGATCGAACCCTGGTCCTTCTTCCGTCGGAGGACACAGCTTCACCAGCAGTCGAGCAACCACGGCAATCGACACGACGATCACACAGAGCGAACGACGAAGAATCACGAAGAACGAAGAAAAGAACCCCGCGCATGGCATGCGTCGGGTTTATATAGCCAACAATTAAGCGGGAGCATTAAGCGCCAATATTAACGAATCACAGTTCAGCGCGCGACTGCAATCCAATTACAGCGCTGCAAACGGGTGATGATCACGGATCAAATAATGAGCGAGGAATCAACTAGAGTGCAGGCGAAAGCACGCCTAGCGAACCGCAAGGGATGGTTCGCAACACTACTACAACAACTACTACTACTACTGCTACTACTACTGCTACTGCTACTGCTGCTGCTACTACTAGTACTACTATTGCAACTAATACCACTGCTAATACCATAAATAATACGCCTTGATCTCTTTCAGTTCATATTGGCGCCTCTTCTGACAACTCGTAAGCCTACTCTTAAGCAAACGTCGTTCCTGCCATCGTTTATCTTCAAGATATCACCGTGATAGATAATCATATAATTTAACATTAACAAGTTCGACACTTGGTTCTCACCCTACATCTTTTTAAAAATTGCAACAAATGTCTTTAAATCTGTCGAAGTCATGCTGTGTTTTAAATAGGTCTACTCGCAATATTATTTCAATATGGAATCGCTACCGTAGTTTAGTGCAATGTAAACTTTTCATTTCCAAAATGTAAGACTGCATGAAGAGTGCATCTGACACCTCTTATAATACAATATAAACTCCTTGGTCAAGTAGTGAGCACAAATAATGACGACGTCACTATTATCAGCGATTTAGGCTTGTCTATTTCGTGCGGTTTGAAATCTACTGTCTAAAAGTTAATTAATGTAATTTATCGTCGTTAATTAATTATTTTTCACAATTTTCAATTGCTTTTGATTTTCAGTAGAACGTTCCCTTTAATAATTATCAGTAGCTAACGTTAGCGGACCGCAACCTTATAATAATTATCAGTGTAATGTCTCACAACTAGCGGACCGCAACTAATATGGCGTTTCAATAGGCCTATCCGTCGTTCGTTTAGTTCGTCAATATCTAGGGCTAGGCTGCTTAAGGGTAAACCAAAATAACTCTCCATAAATATCTGTTCCATATAAAAAATTTAAGCGCATTTTACATCCTTGATAATTTCATGTTGCTATCAATGGCGTAACTCTGCTGTGCAGAGTGGTTTTGACAAATCTCCTTCCCTTCCCTAGAGCTGCCCTTCCGTTCTCCCTCTCCTTTACGTCCCCTTCCCTATAATGCTTTATTCGCTACTTTGCAGTCGACTGCAGATAAATACATGTTTACATTGTTTTTAACAACTGTTAATCTGTATAGACGACACTGAGATCACCAACAAGCAGGATACCAACGAATTAAACAATATTCAAGGACTATTTTAGATAGGGAATACGGACTGTAAATTCCTGTTCAGTGTGTTTGTTGCAATTGTCTGGAAATTCATGTTGTATCTTAGCCGATCAACCTGGTGGAATTGATTCAGTCTCCCATAATTTTTATATGTCTTTTATATAGGGCCTACGACAACGATTTTTTAGATTAACAACGTGAGTAAATTAATGCAAGAGAATCTACTATTTTAGATTTATAGAAATAATGAATTTCTAGTGAGCTTCATACAGAAAAGGCAAACAACTGGAAAGGTTGGACAATAATTTCAGTCCACAGAAACTTAGAAGAGGTTCCGTGTTTTCCACTCTCGCTTTGTGCAAAAATCATATCTGAAGCACACATTCAGACAATTCATAATCATTAATGATGTCGAAAAGCATTTTTTCCAAGCACTCATCAACATATTCCATCGGAAATACAGCACAAGATAGAAATTTCCCAGCTTTGTGAGAAAGAATTTGTGCTGGATGGTCATACGAAGAAAAACATGAAAAGCCAGTCCAAAGCAAAGACACACGAATGCGGGTTTTGCAAAGAAATATTTACGTACACCTGTGACCTAAAGAAGCACATGAGAATCCATACAGGAGAAAAAGCTCATATTTGCTTGGTATGTGACAAAGCATTCGCATACTCTTCGAGTCTGAAAACACACACTAAAACCCATACTGGAGAGAAACCGTTTCAGTGTGAAGTATGTAAACAATCATTTTCTCGTTCTTACTTTCTACAGAACCATATTAGAATCCATACTGGAGAGAGGCCTTATCAATGTCAAATATGTCAAAGACGTTTTTCCCAATCTTCAAGTCTAACACTTCATTCAAGAATCCATACAGGAGAGAAATCTTACATTTGCCAAATTTGTCAAAAACGTTTTTCTCGATGTTTCAGTCTAACATGTCACGCAAGAATCCATACTGGAGAGATGCCTTACCAATGTCAAGTATGTAAAAAACGTTTTTCCAAATCTTCATATCTAATATGTCATGAAAGAATTCATACCAGAGAGAAACCGTACATATGTCAGTTATGTGAGTTTAAATCTAAATATGATGGTTGTCTAAAGATTCATATGAGGAAGCATACTGGAGAGAAACCATATCTTTGCCAGATATGTCAGAAAACATTTTCAAGCATTTCTGTTCTGAAAAATCATGAAAGAACCCACTCTGAAGAGAAACGATTTCTATGTGTTCTTTGTAAAAAAATATTTTCCAGATTTTCAACGCTACAAAGACATGACAGAATCCATACTGGAGAGAGACCATACCAATGTCAGATATGTAAAAGAAGTTATTCCCGATCTTCTCACCTGCGAGACCATGTTCGAACCCATACTGGACAAAAGCCATACCAATGCCAGGAATGTCATAAACGGTTTATCCAGTCTTTTAGTGTAAAACGACATGCACGAATTCATACCGGGGAAAAACCATGCCACTGCCACATATGTGATTTTAAAACTAATGATAAAAGTAATCTAAATAGACACACGAGAACACATACTGGGGAGAAACCATACATTTGCCAGATATGTCAGACAACGTTCTCATGCACTTCAGGTCTGAGAATTCATGAAAAAACCCACTCCGTTTCTGATTCAAGTGTTTAAAATCATTTTCCAAAGTTTACACTCCGCAAATTATGTTGAAGAACCCCATACAAATTCCAATTATACCAGAGAACATTCTCACGCAATTATTTCCGGTATGTGAGAAAACTTGTTTATGTACTTTGTTAGAAATACATGAATGAACCATAAATGGAGAGAAACCATCACGTTTGTAAAAAAAACATTTTTGCGATCTTCGAGTCTACGAAGAAACAAGTCTCAACCAGAAATTGAATGAAATATTTGACTTGACTGGGTTCACAAACAACAGTTGGTGAGCCAAGAAGAAGAAGGGAAGATTAGAGCTACCGTAGTCAATCTATGATGATATGTAGGCCTACGAACGAATTCATGCATACCAGTTTTGTACTCAAAGTCTAAGCTTTAGTTTAGTACAAATGATTATTCCTGCAGGACTGGACATATTCAAGGATCCTGCTTTTGTTTTGCGTTTTTTTGCAACTATTTTTGATTCAGTTCACGATAGTTGGTATACTTCACATGATCTAAAATTTGTTCGTATGTTCATTCAATTCAAGTTTTACACAGCCATATTCTCACGCTTTTACTGTTCCGTAAATGCAATCACAAAGTTATTGTAACGATAATTTTACACATAATCAGTGTTGATGGTAACGATGATGTCAAGGTTGAAAGATTTTAGCAAATAAAGTTTGTTCGTTGTTTATTTGTCATAGTTAACCCGTAACGACTCTTAGAAATGTATCATCCATGATCCACGTACAGCGGAAGATAGATCCGCAGTCAATTACCCACAACATGGTGAAATGTCGAAATATTGGTCACCGTAATAGGGCTCTATTTATAGATCAATTCCTCCTGTATGAATTTATTATAATTATTTGGGTTTATGTTTTGTTTCGCTTCATTTTGATTGCTCTCTTGTTTGATTGGTTGGTTGACTGATTGATTTTGATTTATTTTTGATTGTGAGAATTGTCGTGGTTGGGGGTTGAGGTTCAACCCCCCAGTCCTTCTTAGGAACTCAAACTGCACATGAATCAACGTATAAACCCCCAGCGCCCAAGTTATTTTTTTACAATTCCCATGCTGGTTTGATTGATTGATTGCAACTGTTTGTATTGTATTTCATCATTTTTAAAGGTCTTCTCCTGACATGAGCCTTTCTGAAGCGCTAACAGTGCGAGGTACTCCGATAGAAAAGGTTCTAAGGTGAGAGAAAGAGGCAGAGATGCTACCAGAGAAGGAGGAAGTCCATTCCGTAGAGAGGGACCTATGCACGCAAAGGATCTGGACTGTGGTCTTAACACGGCGAACGAAAAGGTCAAGCCGGTCAGAGGATCTGAGAGGACGCATTATCGCGGCAGAGAGACGGCGGAGAATTTGGTGACAGATATTTTGGAGCAAGACCCAGTTGAGATATTTGAGCACGAGAAGGAGAACCAATGAAGATGTTCAACCATAAATGTAGAGATGTGGGAGAATCGAAGTAGATGATAGATGGATAGATGGATGGATGGATGGATGGATGGATGGATGGATGGATGGATGGATGGATGGATGGATGGATGGATGGATGGATGGATGGATGGATGGATGATGGATGGATGGATGGATGGATGGATGGATGGATGGATGGATGGATGGATGGATGGGTGGGTGGGTGGATGGATGGATGGATGGGATGGATGGATGGATGGATGGATGGATGGATGGATGGATGGATGGATGGATGGATAGATGGATGGATGGATGAATGGATCGATAGGTTGGGTAGGTGGATAGGATGGATGGATGGATGGATGGATAGATGGATAGATGGATGGGGATGGATGGGATGGATGGATGGATGGATGGATGGATGGATGGATGGATGGATGGATGGATGGATGGATGGATGGATGGATGGATGGATGGATGGATAAAATAGAGTAGACTTTTACTGTGTCAATAAGCATGCCAAATGTTAACAGATTCCGTTGAGAAACCTTTTGTATCAATCTCTTTAGAGTTAGATCGTTATTTTTGGTAAACTGGCGTGGTAAAATATATAAGTGAGCGTTAAGTAAGTAAGTAAGTAAGTGTGTTCTTTATTAAACGCTGTCAAACGAACGGCGCTGTACATACAAAGTTATACAAAGTTATCAAATAGTAGCGAAAAAGTTAGTAAATAGTAAACTAAAAAAACATTATATGGCTTAGCTGTACAACATCCTAGCCAGGAAACCACGCCTGGTGAGGGAATGAAATCTAGAAAGAACACGGTTATGTGAGCGTGGGCGCAAATCGTGACCAGTATATAGGACAGGGGGTAGTAGGTAATGAAGGATATGTCCGGGATTATTTAAGATATTTCTAAAAAGGTCATGGTCGGCTTTTTACAGAGTTCCTCAAAAGTGGGGAAAGATTTTGGTAGGAAGCCAAAGCGTACCAGCTTGCGGACCACAGCACTTAGAGAGTCACGTTCCTGTTTGCTGGCAAAGCCCCACCACACTTGGGAACAATAGGCCTAAAGCATTCGGTTGACAGTGGTAGACCGGACCACATTATAGCCTGACTCCCAAGAGCCCATGCGAGATTAAAATACGATGGGCGTGGAGAGATTGCTTGGCCCGTACACAAATCTTTTGGATATGGGAGGTGAAGTCCAGCGTCGCGCTTGCAGCTGTCGAGTCGGATTACCTGCCAGTACTAGGACAACCTAACGTTTGCAGCAACTTTTTACTTTTTCGTCAACTTTTCGACAGTTTTTGTTAAGAATTCTACGGCCGGCGTCACGCTCCATCGGAGCGTATCGCTTCACTCGACTGCATGCCTGGCCTGTATCGTCATGGCCATGGACGACTGCGGGCCGGTAGCCCAGACTCGGGCTTCCCCGGCTCCGCCTACTGGGTGTTCCTGGACTATGACATCATGAAGTCACCGTCCTCGCTACTTTGGCTGAGAAGTGGCACTGAGAGGTGTCGGCGGCTAGATCATCTGACCGTCAACCTCGTCGATCTCGGAACTCGATGGCCTTGGGGCATCGGTCACCGGTTCCCAGCCAATGCCTCCTCGCTCCGGCGGGTCGAGACAAAGGACCAGTCCCACACCCGAGCGTCCAGCCGTTGTCGCAGTGTGCCGAGACCGAATGGCCCTAGACGTCAACGGTATCGTCGGCTGGTGCTCCATGATGCACCCTTCCCTTGGCCAGGGTCTTGGGTTCGTCGAACCTGTACCATTCGTCAGCCTTTCTTCGTCACCTTATTTAAACGTCCTCTTCGTACAAGGGACCTTGGTTGGCCCAATCTCCGGCCACATACCGTTCTTCGATTTACTCGCAAATAGATTACTATGCCTTTGAGTAATGATCTTGAATTTACTTGGATACAGTCAGTAATATTTTAAAATAAAATTCAAACGATAAACTGCTGTGTAAGTCTAATAGTCTTGGTGTCATTCGATATAGCCTACTTGGACACAGTCTATCTCTTTTTAAGTGACGTTCTCTCGAAAATCTGCTATATAGTATACAGTCATGTCTAATAGTCTTGGAATTGTTTCGGTTCGGCAGCTGTTTGCTTATTGACTAATGGTTCACTGTTATCGTCAATGATTGTAACCTGATGCGGTGTGACATTGGGAGGATCTATTAAACGAATATACATACATACATAGGAAAAACCGAGCTTCGCGGAAATCTCGATACCCAATATATTCAGGGATGTGACCCTTTTTATGCCACGTATAATTGGAGGACCTTGTTCAAGATTAACATTTGGTCTGGTCAAGATAATTTCGTTAGAATGGTTTAGGTGGAGATTACATTTGCGAGCCCAGGCACTAATGTGATCTAATTCTGCATCCGTGGTGGAAATATTTGAAGCCAAGATCAAGTTAAGTTAATAAGTTTGATATTTCGTTCTCTTCCTGCATTCTCATCTTAATATCCCATATTTAAAAAATGTGAAAAAATTTATGAAAATCTGTCGAAGTCCTTCTGTGTGTTAAATATTCGCAAAATTATTTCAATATAAAATCGCTAGTTTAATTAAATGTGAAAATTTGATTTCCAACAGTACTGTAAACTGCCCTAGAGTGAATTTGACACCTCCTATAATACGATATAAACTCTTTGTTAACGCAATCAGCAACAATTACGACGTCACAATTTTCAGCGACCTAGTCTACTAGGTAAGGTCCAAAATGTACTTCTTAAAAATTAATTCATGTTAATCGTCGATTATCAATCAGTTTTCACGATTTTCAATGGTTTTTCCCTTTCTGTAGAATTCACCGTTATAATAATTATCAGTGTAAAGTCTCAAAACTAACGGACTGCATTTAATATTGTGGCGTTTGAATATACGTGTTTCGTTTCGTTCGTCAATATCTAGGCTACTTAGGGGTCATTGCATAATTACGTAACGCTCCATTCCTTCAAAACGTAACGAAACGTTACGAGGGTGGGTGGGTGGGTCGAGCTGAACGTTACGTAACGCTTTTACCAAAAGTTTAGTTATAAATGAATTTTAAATTAACATCGAATGACACCTTAGACACGATGTGATCGAAGGTCAAACTTTGTGCCATTGATTAAAAACTTAAAACACGCAATAGTAGGCCTATAAATCAACACTAAGTTAGTGTTTAATAAACTGCCGCCGAAGGATCCAATATATATACCGACAGTTGCCGAAGTAGCCGAAGAAGATCTGGCAGCAGGCACCAGCGGAAGTTCAGATCAACATTCTGTTCTCCCGTTTGTGTAAACTGGAAATTGCTGTTCGAATTGTTTGGATCTTTCATAGTTTTACCGCCGGAACAACGTGGTAATTCTCCTTGGATTCCTTACCTCGAACAACCACTTTAAAGCATATTTTACTTCGTGGACACGAATTTCAAACATTTAATATTAATGCCCGACAAAAAACTGGGTGATATTAGTAATCGTTATAGAAGTGCTAAGACGAAAGCAAATAATTCGTTCATCTTACTTTTGATTAATTATTAATAAGCAATTTAGTCCATGACACTTTTCAGCAGTGTGTAAAACCTTTTACTCTTAACGTAAAACTTTAAAAAAATTGCATTTCAAACATGATTGTCATTTAGGCCTATATAAATAAAGCATTATGTATATTTTAGGCCTACTGTCAAATTCACATAGCCTACCATATAAACTTCGCTATAAAATATGAATTATTTGCGCTTTCACAGCAAATCTAAAATGAGTTTTCGTACCAATAATTACGTAACGCTGGGGTGGGTGGGTGGGTGGGTCTAGGGAAACGTTACGAAGCGTTACAGGGTGGGTGGGTGGGTCCAAAAAGGTCGTTTTCGGCGTTACGTAATTATGCAATTACCCCTTAAGAGTTTCTCCATAAATATCTTCCTAATTTAATGCATATTAAACATTTCGGTAATCTATCGTTTTAGCGTTATAAATTATTATTCGCCAGTGTATGGGTTCTAGCATTGGTCGAATATAGTTGGATTGACTAAAAGAATACTTGATAAATTAAAGTGGGATTGATGAAAATAACTTTTGCTTAAATAGATGTGAGACTGATGAAAGATTCTTGCTTAAATATAAATTGGATTAATGAAAAATAATTGTTGCTTAAATAGAGGCTGGATTGACTAAACGAATTCTTGCCTAAAAAGAAGATGAATAGCTGAAAAGGATTCTTGCCAAAGTCGACTTTGGATTGATGAAAAATAATGGGCGAATAATTTAGAACGCTAATACGATATACCAAATTTTCTACGCATGTTTCATCTTAATAATTTTTTATATCTATCAACTCGGTAAGACCATGGATTTACTAAGTATGTAGCCTATGTGAGGTTATTTTGGAAAATGAATTTCATGGAAAGATTGGTGGGTAAGCATGACAGTGGCTGGTTTAGAGTTATACGTAGGCCTACACATTTCGGTTATCCCGTAGTTTAGGTTGCTAAATTATTTGAATGTCTTCAATGCCGTACTTCACGTTGGTAAGTAAGCAGTCTGCCTTTGTCCATGATAACTATAATCAATCCCACTTCCATTTCACGAAAAAATTTTTTTAATCAACCCACCTTCCATTTCAGGAAAAAAACTACCGAACTTCTCTTTAACGAAACAATATTTTTCATCAATATAACTTTTATTTAGGCAAAGAACTATTCTCATGGGTCCAGCTTCTACTTACGGAAACAATTATTTTCTTCAATCCAGCTTCTATTGCAACAGAAAACTTAGTTTCATCAATCCAGTTTCTATTTATGGTTAAAATTATTTCCACCAATCCAACTTCTATTTAAATACACAAATGGTTACATCAATCCCACTTTCATTTAGGGAAACCATTTTTTCATCAATCCAGCTTCCATTTTAATTTGATGATATGAAATAATTTAGCAACGTAAACAACGGGTTTACCCACATTTCTTGGTGATTTGGGACTAAATCTGTCAAAGGCTATTCCCTCTGTCCTCTTGTTGCACTGTTCTTTGAATCCGAGAAGGATGTTCTTTAAAAGAATAGCATATTTCAATTAGATATAATTATTTGGTCTTTTTTCTTAGGCCTACTTATGAGTTGGCTGACATTGATACTTCACCCTAAACTAAGTCCAAGTCTTTTTACAATAGAACTTCTCCACTGGGATAATTATGTTGCAGATATTTTTAAGTGTTAGGCCTACATTGAAATTTAGAATTTGAAAAAATTTACAATGCAACCTCAGTTTCAAAAGATATATGGCCACGTATTAGCCTAATTGAACAGATTTTGATTAAACAAAAGACGCCAGTTATTTAGTTTTCTATAGCAGACTATCCATGAACCAGAATATAATGTCTAACTAGTCATCTTTCCAATCTACTCCTTTGTAAGACAATTCTCAATCTGGTCTTCATTCTAGCCTCCTATTCTTTTTATATGCGATATCGAATACCATCAACACCATTTTGAGGCCGAATCTGACCATGCCATCTTCGCTTGTCGACGGGAATCCGTTGGTGGGGTCCACGTTTGTACGGGGGCCCGCCACTAGTGACTCTGAGCTAACTGCATTGTTTTGCTAATTGATGAAAATTTCGTTTGTAATGACACTTAACATCATAATAGGCTAGCGCAGAGTAGATATCTGAGTAGATATCTTGAAGAGACGCTATATAAATTCTCAGAAAGAATGAATAATTAAATGAAATTTAAGAAATGCGCTATAAAATGTACGGCGTGGAACTGTGCATCCTGTTCGGGATCTGCGGGCGGCATTTTCGCCGATCCAAGGTGAGTACAGCAAAAATTATCGAAGTAATCAGAGTAATTTATCGTTTTTGCTGTCTAAATAATTTTATATAAATGACATTTCAATACCAATGTCCAGGATAACTGTCATTAATCCATCTTATACTTATGCAAGAAATATTTTTCATCAATCCAGCTTCTAATTAAGCAAGAATCATTTCTTCTTCAATCCGTCTTCTACTTACGCAAGAATTATTTTCATCAATCCAACTTCTACTGAAGCAAGAATTATTGTCATCAATCCAACTTCTAGTTAAAATTATCCTCTATAAAATAATCTGAGAGCGCAAAAACGATAAATTACTCTGATTAGTCCGATAATTTTTGCTGTACTCACCTTGGATCGGCGAAAATGCATGCGGGCGTGACTTCCGGGATATGTGTTAATATTGCGAGATCGGCAACTTTCCATTACATTTTTATAGATTAAAAAAAAGTATTAGACATCTGAGCATCGTTTCAGGAAGTCGAAAATAGGTTGGTTTGACCACTTTTGATGGCATTCGCAGTAACTTAGTAAATCCAGAGTCTAACCCGTAACTCTGTCGTACAAAATGGTGGTGTCAAATCCATTTCTCTCTGTCTTGCCCTTCTTCTTCTCTTCTCCATCCCTACATAGGACTTTAGTATGATTTATCCGTCACTTTAAAGTCACTCGCAGATAACAAAGTAGACATCCATTTTTACATTCTGTTTCATAACTGTTCAACTCTGTTCTTGAATTCTAAATCTCTATCTCATATTATGTCTTTGATGTTTCGACTATGGTGCTTTTTATGTTAATAACATAAATAAATAAATGCAAGACAAAAGTAAAAGTACCGTTTTTTATTTCTACTGAATGCTTAGTGAGATTCATTCTGAAAAACGTAAACAACTTGCGAGGTTGGACATTATTATACGTGGACAGAAACTTACAAGAGATTCAGTGTTTTCATCGATGGCTGTTTTCAGCCCTGGCTTGTGGGAAAATTATATCTGAAACAAAGTATGTCAAAAGCGTTTTCCCCAATGGCCAAATAATGTAGTACGTCATGCCAGAACTCATACCGTGGTGGAACCTTACAAGTGCCAGTTATGTGACCTTAAAACTAAGTATAAAAATCACCTAAAGCGTCCTTATGAGAACACATACTGGAGAGAAATCATACCTTTGCCTCAGAAAACATTCTCAAACATTTCAGGTCTGAAAAGTCATGAAATGACCCAGTCCGAAGAGAAATCATTTCTGTGTATTGTTTGTAAAGAAATATTTTCCAAATCTTCGAGTTTAAAAAGACATGTTAGAATCCATACTGGAGAGAGACCATACCAATGTCAGATATGTAAACAAAGTTATTCCCGACCTTCTCACCTGCGAGACCATATTCGAACTCATACTGGAGAAAAACCATACCAATGCCAGACATGTCAAAAACGGTTTATCTATTCTTCTCATCTCAAATATCATGCGAGAATTCATACTGGAGAGACACCACACCACTGCCAATTATGTGAGTTTAAAACTAGTACTAAAAGTGATCTAAAGACTCACTTGAGAACACATACTGGAGAAAAACCCTACCAGTGCCAGATATGCCAAAAAAAGTTTATTCAGTCTTCTCATCTCAAAAGTCATGCAAGAATCCATACTGGAGAGAAACCATACCAATGTCAGATATGTAAACACAGCTATTCGAAATCTTCTCATCTGCGAGACCATGTTCGAACCCATACTGGAGAAAAACCATACCAGTGCCAGACATGTCAGCAACGGTTTATTCAATCTTCTCATCTCAAGAGTCATGCAAGAATTCATACTGGGGAGAAATCTTACCAATGCCAAATGTGTCAGAAACGCTTTTCTCAGCATTCCAATCTAACGCGTCATACAAGAATCCACACTGGAGAGATGCCTTACCAATGCCAAGTATGTCATAAGCGTTTTTCCCAATCACCAAATCTAGAACATCATGCCAGAATTCATACCGGAGTGGAACCTTACAAGTGCCAATTATGTGACGTTAAAATTAAGTATAAAGGTCACCTAAAGCGTCATATGAAAATACATATTGGAGAAAAATCATACCTTTGCCGGGTATGTCAGAAAACATTCTTGACCAATTCACTCTTAAGAAGTCACGAAAAAACCCACTCTGAAGAAAAACCATTTCTTTGTATTCATTGTAAAAAAACATTTTATACATCTTCAATTCTAAAAGTTCATGTTAGGATCCATACTGGAGAGAGACCATACCAGTGTCAAGTATGTAAACAAAATTATTCCGGATCTTCTCAACTACGAGTCCATGTTCGAACCCATACTGGAGAAAAACCGCACCAGTGTCAGACATGCCAAAAACGGTTTTTCCAATCTTGTAATCTTAAATGCCATGCAAGAATTCACACTGGAGAGAAACCATACCACTGCCAATTATGTGAGTTTAAAGCTTATTACAAAAGTTATCTAAACAGTCATATGAGAACACACACTGGAGAGAAACCATACCTTTGCCAGGTATGTCAGAAAACTTTCTCGTGGCTTTCCGGTCTGAGAAATCATGAAAAAAACCACTCCGTGTCTGACTTAAGTTTGTAAAATCACCTTGCAAAGTTCATAGTTTGCAGAATTATGTTGGAAACCGTATACTTGAGTAAAGCCAAACATTTTCCTGTTATTTCAGAGAACATTCTCACGCGATTATTTCAGATTTTGTCAGTTAACATTTATCGACTTGAGTGTCAGGTTTGCAAATCACATTTTTGCAGTCTTCGAGTCTACAAAGAAAAAAGTCTCAACCACAAATATTTTACGTTGTTCACGTTAACCAAGAACGGTAAGGGAACAAATAAGAAAATGGAATTGTGGAGCTACTCAAAATTGATTATGTTATGCACGAACGAATTCATGCATATCAATTTTGTATTCACAGTAAGAGCTTTAGTACAGTGCAAATGAGTTTTCCTGTAGCACTTGGAGATATTCTAGGATCTTGGTTTTGTTTTGCGTGTTTGGAACACTTTTAGTTTAATTTAGGGAGTCCAATTATGCTTGTGTCTAATTAAGCATTTTAATTCTATTGTTTTCAAAATTGCACTTATGGTAGCCTATGTTTCACATGATCTACTGTGGCTGTTTTTGTGTTGTTTTTCACTCAATCCAAGTTTTACGTGTGTGTCTTGTTAGGCATTTTAACTCTATTGAAATGTTTTTTTTATTTAACCCAAAATATACTCAGCATATTCTGCTGTAGCTTTTTCGAGCTGTTTTCACTCAAACCAAATTTTACATGATCGTGTTCTCACGCTGCACATACAAGTAATTGCAACGATAATTTCACACAATTAGAACTGATGTTAAAGTTGATAAGTCTTAGTAAATAAAGTTAGTTCGATCTTTATTTATCATAGTTAAGCAAAACGATATGCATCATTCGTTTGTAAATGCAGTCAGCCTTAGGACGCAAGATAGATCTGCAGTAAATTGCTCACAAAGGGTTTGTAAAAAAACAGTTTCGCCATCTTCAAGTCTACCGAGAAACAAAAGTCTCAACCAGACATTACCTGAAATATTTGACGTTATTGAGGTCACCAACAGTTGATGAAAGTAAGAAAAATGGATGTGTGTAGCGACTCAATCTATGATGATAGTATACACACGAACGAATCTTCAATATCAGATTTGTATTCACAGTAAGAGTATTTCTGTAGGACAGGACATAATTATTCAGAGATCCTGGTTTTGTTTAGCGTTTTTTAACAGTTTAAGTTCAATTAAGTTAAGCCTATTATTCTTATGTCTAATTAAGCATTTTACCTATGTTGTGTTTATTGTTGCACTGATGGTTTACTTCATATGATCTACTGTAGCATTTTCATGTTTTGACTCAATCGAAGTTTTTCATGGTCGTATAGCCTACTCTCAGGCTTTTTTAGTGTCCCGTAACTGCAATCACAAAGTTGTTGCAACAATAATTTCATGCATGTATGATAAGTTTGGTTAAGGTTGAAATGTCTCAGCAAATAAAGTTTGTTCAATCTTTATTTGTCATGCTAAAACAGTATCGACTCTAGGATATGTAGCATCCATGAACAACTGAGTGCGATCCAATTCCAGTTTTATGTTCTTCCGTTGCGTCTAAACGCCGTCTTCCCATTATGAACTATATTGTGCCATACGAACGGTGAGAACAATTCAAATAATTTCTGTCGGAGTCAACAGCCTTTGCTGCCATAAGATGTTTAACGCTGCCATGCATCGATCCATGCATATCGCTATTCAGAGTCACTAGCTACAGGAACACGCAGCTCGGACGGATCATTATTCCACGTGGTCGGCACAACCACTGAGAAGGCACGACGCTGCATCTCTGAAGTGCGCGCAAAGGGAACAGCAAGTTCGCCTTGAGACGCATAACGAGGATATCTGCTTTGCAGCCAAACCTGGAGTGGGGCAACAGAATTCGCGCAAGTAGGCTGGGGCGCTCCCTAAGTTGCACCGCCAGACCCTGACCGAAATCCTAAATGGAATGCTCTGGGAAACAGGAAGCCAGTGGAGTACGTCACGCATATAATGCGAGACATGGTAAAGTTTACAGAAACCACCAACAATCCTGTTACAGAAGCAGCTACACGAATAAATGTGTGAGCATTATGAGACTTGGCAGAGGTGTGGAACACTGTAACATCCCATGCTAGGCATCTTCCAATTGACTAAGGGATGATTGTGACACCGTTTGTCCTCTTGATGATGAGACGTGGCGTAGGTGTGGGACACTGTCACATCCATTGCCAGGAATCGTCCACGTGACCAAGGGTGATTGTGACACCGTTTTGTCGCTTTCCGTCTGCTCTTGAACGGCCGTGAGGCTCTCTGTGCAGGGATTTTCTTTCTCCGTCCTGGTGATGTCGTTTAGTACAGTGCTTCCCAAAGTGGTGGTCCGCGGACCGGTGCCGGTCCGCGAGCCCTCAGTTGCCGGTCCGCAAAGTGAGTCAAGAAACTGGTCAAATTATCTCGGAATCAAGAAATGACTATTATATTTTTAAAAGTCATAACAAAAACCACTCATTAGGCTAGAATTAAAAGAGAAATCGAGTCACAGAATTGGTTAAAATTAATTTTAATACATGTTTGAGGAATTTATTCTAGATGATCGAAAAACAGAAATAATTAAATAAATTTGGCACCGGTCCTCCTGCATTGGAAAAATTCCTGCCGGTCCGTGACACTGAAAGTTAATTCCTGCCGGTCCGCGAAACTAAAAAGTTTGGGAAGCACTGGACTTTAGTATACTCTGAATAATTGTCCGTGCCGCTGTTGTTCCTGCCTCCTCCTCTGCAAACCAATCGGTGGAGCCTATGCATCAACTTTATCTCGACAGTGGTGGCACAAATGAGGTTCACAAAGCGTCGTGTCTACCCTCAACCCGACCTCCGTACTTCCTCGTCTGAGAGGCTCAGGCACAGTGCGGTCACAGGGGAACTAACATCCAATAACCAGAATGATGTGATCGTGAGGCTAGCAGGGAGGCACGATCGCGTGGATACATAGCAGGCCTGTGCATCGGAGATCCTAATCTTGTTGGCGAAGATTTTGGTGTCGTTTTATTTCATGATAGGTTGACAGACAGTTACAATAGAAAGAAGTGTTAAATAATTAAATCATAAGAGGACAAAAACAGTCGGGTATAAAGTCAAGTGAGATCTAGGGTAAGTCCTTGTAACTAAAAATTATATGTTCGAATACACGACTTAACAGTTACTAATGTTTCAATCAATGATTGCCAAACGATAACAAATAATTTATAAAATGACACATAATTATTCCCTAGGTTGGAGGAAAAGCACAATGTGCTTGCGCCTGGCATGGCTGCAAATTTGATGATTTGTGTCTTCTGTCATTTGTGTTCTTATGAATAGTAGGCCTACAATTGTCATATCATGCACATAATACAGCGCAGTGCGTTTGTAAGGCGCTTCGTTAAAGAATAAATATTAGGCCTATTATTAAAGGTACATAGACCAGTCTATATTAATCATTCAACCGGAATCAGATTTTCACTAGAATATTAATAATAATATAATAATAATAATAATAATAATATCTTTTCTTTAGGGGAGACTGGGGCAAGAGAGGCACCTTTTTAGAAAACCTGTTATATTTCCGAAAATATATAACATAATGCCACAATTTTTCATAGGCATGTAGGCAACTCATAAGGCTAACAGAAAAACCTTTAAAATTGACTCTATATGGTAACATATTTTGCAAAACGTGCAAAACACAACCAGATAATTTTGACACTCTTGCCCCAACACTTAGGGCAAGAGTGGCATATCCTGGGGCAAGTTTGACATGGAAGCATGACCAATGGTAGCTAGGCTATCTTAACTATTTATTTGACAGTTAACAACAGTAACGAAAAGTCAATTAAAACTGTCAGTCGTATTTATGATCTAAGTAAGAAAAAATTGTGGTTAACGACAGTTATCACATTTAGATTGCTTGTCGCCGGGCTCAATAGGGGCGCAGCTTTCATGGCACCAGTATTTGCATGCTAATTTATTATTTAGATTTAAAATAGGTTGAATTTTTTATTTCCAATTAAATTTTTTAATTTTTTAATTTTTTTAAATTATTTATTATTACCCTTTTTAACGTTTTATTTTTATTTAATTTTTGAACGGATTACTTGTAACTTGTGTGGATTGTCCGGTTTCAAGGCTTTAAAGAAGTTTATTGTTTTTGCTTATACTTTTTAAATTTCAGAATTTTTAAATTTAAATTTTAATTTGGGGGTTTTAAAAATAATGTGGAAAAATTAAAAAGGAAATTCAAATTGCCCTCTTGCCATTGCTTTAATTTTTCCCCCCCAAAGGATTATTCCCTTTTCTGACAAAATTATTTTCATTAATTCTTTTTTTTTAAAAAAGGGTTTAAGAAAAGAACAAATAAAAAAATTTTAAAAAACCTATTGATCTTTAAAAACCAAAAAAACGTGTTCCTTCATTAAAAATAGGGGTAAAAAGGACCTTTAAAAACCTAAAATTTAAATTTTTAAAATTGAAAAAAAAATTAATTGTGGTTTTTGGCAAAATAAGTTCCATTTGATCCCCAAAAAAGGTTTTTAAAACCTTTAAAATTCACAAGGGTTTTTTTTTGGAAAAATTTTGGGTTTTTCCCCAATTAAATTGCGCTTTTTAGGTTCTAAACCGGGTTAAATAAAAGGATAAATTTTAAAGGGGGAAATTTCAAAAGGGAAAGCTTTTTTAAGGTTTTAAAATCCACCCTTTTTAAAAAATTTTTAAATTTTTAAATAAAATATGTTTTGTTTTTCTTTTGCGGCGTTCTCTGGGGGTTTTGGGTTTATTTTATTTTATTATTTTAATATTTTTTAAAAATTTTATTTTTAAATTTTTATTCCCATTTTTTAAATTATTAATTTTTTAAAAATTAAAAAGCCAATAGAAATTAGCTGGAATCAATTAAAATTCATCGGAAGGATTAAAATTGCA